>CANUEY010026758.1:0-10403 GCA_948099555.1 Croton setiger
TTGTTGGCTTAATAAGATCATATGAGAAGGATTTTAAACAAATGTTTTGAGTTACTAAAGTATAGACATTGTGGTTTTACCTCAGATGACACAGGGTTCTCTCATAATGAGCTCGAATTCTGTAATCTATATTAAATATTCCCATAATTAAATCCAATCTCCGTGCCATAATGTTTTTCCTTTACATTGTGTAGTAATCTAGCTTTAAAGTTAAATAATGATTGTGCAGCTTGTAATTAGAGGTGCAAGGCACACTTAGGCAAAAAGGGATGTTGAAGGCTAAGTGCTTGCCTCTAGGTGAAGTGTGTTTAAACAAAAAAAAGGAAGATCAGCTGGATTGTGGGAACTAAATCAGGAGCAAGTGGTAGATGAAAGGGTGAAGGTTGATGAAAACTAGATAACTTTGTGTTAAAAGAAGATCCTTGATGACTGTTTTGTATGTGCCTTAAATGTCCATGCGAGTTGTGTTGGAGACTTCATGCAGTCTTAACTCTAGGTAGAGGTGAGCACCCTTTTTGTGCCGGGTGCAAGCCCTTGTGCTCTCAGTATGATGTACCTTTAATATCTAGCATCACAATAGAATATATGGAGTTTGATTCCTATTGTGCATAAGTGCATATCTAGTTAATTGGAGAGCCTAATTACGGTTGTTGCCTAGAATTTGATACTCAGTTTTGAATTTTATTTTTGCACGGGAATAGGTCCATTTAGATAGAGGTAGGTGAAATCTCTTTTGGGAAGCACAGCAACAGAGTCATGCGAGAGAAATTTTCAGGCCTTTTCATCTTGATGGTCAATAAATTCCACTGCTTGATGGTATACAATTATTCATGCATGCTACTAGTATGCCCATTTTCACAGTAGATTGGCTGCATTGGCATATATCATGCTTTTGATGAGTGTATTGAATTGATAGATGACCATAATTAAGATACTGTTTTTAATCTATAAGTGATATAACATAAACCATTGCTTGTTGCAGGTTGTTGTTGTCTCTGGTGAAACTGGTTGTGGTAAAACTACACAACTCCCTCAGTATATACTAGAAAATGAAATTGAAGCTGCCCGTGGAGCGTCCTGTAGTATAATATGTACTCAGCCTAGAAGAATATCTGCGATGGCTGTTTCCGAAAGAGTTGCGGCAGAACGAGGGGAGAAACTGGGAGAATCAGTTAGTTTCTGCCTTTTATATGATGAGACTTCCTCTTAAAAACATTAGGTTGACATTTTTTTAGTTTTGATTTCTTTTCCCTTCATGTAAAAGGTTGGTTATAAAGTTCGTCTTGAGGGGGTAAAAGGGAAGGACACTTGCCTCCTATTTTGTACTACTGGTATATTATTGAGGAGATTACTTGTTGACAGAAATTTGAGTGGTGTAACTCACGTTATTGTTGATGAGATTCATGAACGAGGAATGAACGAAGGTGTAGTTGGAATTCATTTGAGTTACTTAATTGTGAATATTGTACATGCTCAGTGTTGTTCTTTTTTGTTTTTTTGGCCAGATTTCCTTCTTATTGTCTTGAGAGAACTCCTTCCTCGTCGACCAGAATTGAGGTTGATTCTGATGAGTGCCACTTTAAATGCTGAGCTTTTCTCTTCTTACTTTGGTGGTGCTCCAATGCTCCACATCCCAGTAAGTATTGTTATGCAGTTTCTGTTTCCTATTCATGTATCAATAAGCCTTATTATGATGGTTTTTGTAGTATAAATATAAGAGTCAGTCATACTGCTTTTGCTAGAATCACTTTCTGTTATCTGTTTTTCCCATATTTTTTTTTTTAGTTTTTTTCTTGCTGTTGCTAAAGCAATATCTGGTAATATACTTTTTTGGCAGAAACAGTAACAATAGAATTAGAAGCATAAATGATCAATGTTCTCATTTCTCCTGTTGTTTAAAAAGAATTCTTAATATCAGTTTTTCTAGAGCATACTCTGGATTCCTTAGGAAAATTCTACTGTATCTCCTTCCCTGTTCTTCCCAAGGTTATCGATTTCAACCATCTACTATAATTGCAGAGCAAATGCACCATTTGAGGTGAGGTAATATCTTTTTTTGGACCTCATTTCTCCAAAAGGTGAATAGTAAAGATCTTCTGTTGAGAATGGGGCACAATAAGGCTTTGCCTCTTATGTCTTATGGTGGTAAAACTCATTTCAATTGTTTCTACACGGTGTGAAAAATGAATTTGCTCAGGCAATATGGAATTCCTTTCTTAACATTCTGTGCTGGGGGTGTGTCCAGGTTAATCTCTAGAGAGTTTGTTTGTTTGACATGGAGAAATCTTGAAGTCGGGAGGTTGAGCAACATGGTTTTTCCGGCTGTGCTTGCTTGTGCTTTCAAACATTTGGGGTTGCTGTGAATGCGATTGGAGGGAATCCATATATAGCTATTGTTCATGTCAATTGGAGAGACTTCCATGTCTAGCTCATGTTCTTGTTGTTTAGTTGTCTTTTGAGTTATATAATTGGTTTTCCTTTGTCCTCAGCATGCACCTGTTTCTTTCTCTCTATGGTATTTTTTCCCCTTAAGATAAAAATAATAATGGCATTGTGCTGGGTCTTCCTTTAGGATTTGTTTCTTACTCGTTGCTGTGCTTTGCTTTCTGACATTACAGACCTCCCCCCTCATCTAGAACAATTTTATAAAGTTCTTCAGTTCCTTTTTTTTCTTTTTTTTTTTATCATCAGCAGTGCAATTTTATATTCCAGGTTGAGAAAGTGATTTTATGTGCATCCTATTTTTTTTGCTTTGATGATGATACTTTGTTTACATGAAATTGGATGAGGAGATGATTGCCCATCTTCTATCTTGCCTTGTTGAACGAAAGTGGCTATGATAGTGTTAAGCATTTGCGTTTTGATTTAGTTATGAACTACAAGCTATGAGTTTATAAGAGTTCTCATCTATGGCTTTATTGGGAGATAGTAGTGAGTTGTCCTCACACTTCTTTGAGATGGATTTCCTTTCTTAAAACTCTAACTCTTCAAATGACACGTGAATGCCTGTAAGATCTGACTTATCTGCCTTGGTTTGGGTTGGTGGTTTTTTTTGTATTTTCAGGGTTTTACATATCCAGTCCGATCACACTTCTTAGAGGACATTTTGGAAAGTACTCGGTACCGGTTGACTCCATATAATCAAATTGATGATTATGGTCAAGAAAAGGCTTGGAAAATGCAAAAACAAGCTCAAGCTGGAAAGAGGAAAAGCCAGATTGCTTCTTCTGTTGAGGTATGGGAAAAGCTGCAGTTATTGTTGTCTGATTGTATTTTCCTTTGCCTTCTCACCTTCAGCTTGTTGACAGGAAGCCCTCAAAGCTTTTAACTGTAAAGGCTACAGTCTACGTACCCAGGATTCTTTGGCTAATTGGAATCCCGATTCTATTGGTTTTAACCTCATTGAGCACGTGCTTTGTCACATAGTTAAGAATGAAAGACCTGGTGCCGTGTTAGTTTTTATGACTGGTTGGGATGACATTAATTCTCTGAAGGATCAGCTGCAAAGTCATCCCGTACTTGGTGATCCAGGCAGAGTATTGCTACTTGCATGTCATGGTTCTATGGCCAGCTCTGAGCAGGTGACTGCTTCACTTATATTTGTTGATACTTTCCATGTTATATATCTAATTAATAAGCTTAATACATGTTTGTTACATTTTTCTTCCTTTTCGTTTTGTTTGTTTATGACATTCATTATTTATGAATTGTTTTTGTTGTTTGGTGTTTGTTCTTCTTTCCATATTTTGTTTAGAAATATTTAAAGGATTTTTTATGTTTGTATCACCTAATGATCATATCATTTTGGGTGCTTTTGTCCTCTTATTCAGAGGTTAATATTTGATAAGCCTGAAGATGGAGCCCGAAAAATTGTTCTGGCTACCAACATGGCTGAGACCAGTATTACCATCAATGATGTAGTCTTTGTGGTTGATTGTGGGAAGGCAAAAGAAACATCATATGATGCGCTAAACAACACTCCTTGTTTGCTTCCATCATGGATCTCAAAGGCAGCAGCAAGGCAGGTAAGTGCGAGTTGACAATCATGAAACATTTATCTGTTCTTTGAGAATTTTGTTTTAAAATACCTCTCTTAATTTCTCCAGTGAGGTTGTAAAAATTACAATGTTACTAATTGCGATGGGAAGTTGATTGTATGGAGAGATTGTAGGAGTAGCGTTTTTTTCCTATTTTAGTGTCTAGAATATCTGTATATTAATAGATTGAGATCTATAGCTGAAATATAGAATTCTCATCCCTTATAAGCCCACATTTGTGGGTCCCATGGATTTCAACATGTTATTAGAGCTTGGGACCCAGGTTTGAGCCCCTTTTGAGTGGAGCTGACCCTTTTATGTTGGCCGAAGTTGGCCTAATTCGTCAGTCTGTGGGTTGGCAAGTGATGGGCATGGCCGAAGTGCCTTGGGTGAAGTGATGGGCATGGAGCCTTAATATCACAAAGGCGGGCTCCTTTTGTGAGTCGATGCCTTGGGCGCAAAGGTGAGCGCCTTTTGCTTTTTTCCAGGCGCAAAAAAGGCGTGCCTTTTCTCCAAAGGTTCTCTGTGCTATTTTAGCTGATGTAACAACTTTTAATTAAATAAACAAAACACTAAAATAACGTTAACACTTAACGCACGAAGGACAAAAAGCACGAAATAATGGCCTAAGCTTCTAATGAAAGAATGCGGAGAAAAAATTTGCAATTGCTGAGGTAAGTTTTTGATGTTTATGTTTCAATCTTACAACAATTCTCAACTTCTACCCCTTTTTCTCTCATAGCAAAAAACAGTTTTTTTAGGGGTTTTGCCGCACAATTTTTTTCAGAAACTTTAATTTGATTTTAAGGGTTGATTTTTGATTTTGTAAAGAAATTCAGCTGAAACTATTGATTATGTGATTGTTTTCTTTTGGGTTTTGGGTTGTTAAGTTGATCTTCAAACCATTGGAACTTGAAAATCTTATTTAAATTGTAGTTTTACTTTTGAATCCTATGTATTGTCACTAATTTAAGGTTTCTATGTTAGTGTTTTCTTTAAGATATGGCACCCTCCGGTGCCGGATCAAATCATCAGACACAAAATGAGTTGAAATGTAATTTTTGTGAGAAAGTAACAAAGGGAAGTATATATAGAGAGCAGAAGAACGCTTCATGCATTTCGGAATGAAGTGCCCCCTCAAGATGATTATATTGATTTGAATCATGATGATTGATTAGACTTGAATTTAGACTAATTAAGTGCATTTTATATTTAGTATTTGCAGTTAGACTAATTAAACTAGTATCATGAATGGATATTATTTGGTTTTGAAAAAACGAAGTGAATGTTATGTAAGTATCAAGTATTATTAATTGCTTCTGTTATTGAATTTCCTTTCATTTCTATACCTGTTTGACTATTATTTATGTTTTTTTTTTTCCAATATTGTGCCTCATTTTGCTTAGGCGTATGCCTTTGCCTTGTGCCTAGGCTCCAGGATCCCTTTGGCCTTAGTACTCCTTGAGCCTCTGAGAACTATGGTTGCTCAGCCCAGTTGCACTTGAATGAGTGTATTGGGAAGTAAATCCCACATTGGATAAAAGTAAAGTAGGCAAAGGAATGGTTATTGGACTTAGCACAAGCTGATTGGTTTTGTGCAAATATGACTTCCAATACTCATCCCTTATAAGCCCTTTGCCAACTTTATTTATTTATTTATTTATTTTCAAATGTGGGATTTACTTCCCAACAATAATAGTCACCAATGGTTGTGTTTTCGCTCACATCTATTCATTTTGCTCTATTGGCACCTTTAGGACCTATTGGATTAGGATAATAGGACTTATTATGCATTAGTTTGATGGCTAAGACCCCTAGTTTATGCCAGTTATGATTTAAATATTTATGATTTAGGAAGCAGAATAACATAAGAAAGATAGGTAATCAACAGGTAACATCTCTGCACAAAATCATAGGATTCTTGCAAATACCTTATTAGGTGAGCCATCGTCTCCTGCTTTGAATCACACAAACAACAGACTGCATTAAAAAATTATTCCACCACATCATTCTAACTTGAATGCCACCTATGTTTATTCCACCACAGCAAATGTGGTGGGATGTATTGAAATTCAAAATTTATACCATACTTATTCCTTAATAATTTCCAATAAATTTCAAGATTTCCTATGTTTATTTTTGTTTAATGTTTCCTCTAACACATGCATTGCATGAAATATGGTATCTTCCCATTGCATTGATAGTTCTCAAATTGATTCCGATGATATTTTTCAGAGAAGAGGAAGGGCTGGTCGTGTGCAACCTGGCGAATGTTATCATCTCTATCCCAGATGCGTATATGATGCCTTTGCTGATTATCAACTACCAGAACTTTTAAGGACACCATTGCACTCCTTATGCTTGCAAATCAAAAGTCTTCAATTTGGTGGTATCTCAGAGTTCCTTTCTAGAGCTTTGCAGCCTCCAGAACCTCTGTCGGTAATTCCTATTTTTGTTTTCCAAAAGTTATTGTACATGCTGCATTCTATTACTTATAATTTGTCTCTCAAATCCTTGAGTTTCCTTGTTTGTTACTAATTTTCTGTTATCCATATATTTCTCTAATTGCTAATTTTATGAATTTATTTTGATTTGTAGGTTCAAAATGCTGTAGAATATTTGAAAGTCATAGGTGCTTTGGATGATAATGAAAATCTTACAGTGTTAGGTGATTTTTTTTTTTTTTTTGTTCTGAGAAAATAACTTCTTTTCATTTTGATTTGAGTGCACTTATAAAGTACTGATTCTGTTTGTGCTCCATCCAAAGAATTTTTAACCATGATGGGTGCTTTGCAGGGCGTTACTTATCACTGCTTCCAGTTGAGCCTAAGCTTGGGAAAATGCTCATATTAGGATCCATTTTCAACTGCCTAGGTCCTATAGTGACTGTTGTCGCTGGTCTTAGTGTCAGAGATCCATTCCTGATGCCATTTGACAAGAAGGATGTAAGTCCATCCTGCCTGTAATTATAAATCTTGTTTTATTTTTAATGAACATACTGTAGAACAGGCAACAATTGAGCCTAAATATTAATATGAAGCTAGTTGGGCATGGATCTGTTTAATCTAGCTCCTCGATTATTAGTTATTTCCATGCATTATGTTTTCCTCTCCCTACACTAGTCTCGTATTCCTTAGAGGGATTCTAAATTTTGTTCATTATAATCTTAGAATTTTTCAAACGTAAATGCTGCACAGCAAAGACTTGAGAGCTTGCTAAATCAACTTTGTCAGTGCCAGCAGATCACATGAACCTCCATAATGCTAGTGCATCTGTCTAGTTCTGGTACTTCTGTAGAAGCGGCCTAAGTCTGCATTCATATAAGTAGTGAGTTTGAGTATCCTTTTAGCATCAATATCACACTATCTTCTCTAAAAGGCAGCTGAATCTAAAAAGTAAAAGAGATCCTCGGAAAGAAGTGTCATAATTCAGAATTTTTTATTGGTTAAGGTTTTTTATCAATTAGTATCATAGTGAATGATGCTTATGTGGACATGTTGCATAGCTTTTGGGTTGTGGTTCTAAGGTTTTATCAATTAGTATCATAGTGTGTCACTATTTATGCCAGTTGCAGTTGTGTAGTGCTGGTGTTGTCATGTTTGGTTGTGACTTGATAATCCCTGTTCAAAGTTAGCTTCTGTGGGTGCCAGGGTTGTGGAGTGTGTGTGATGTTATGAATGGGGTGAGACATGGGTAAGCAATAATTGATGGTTACCTATTGGGTTGCAGTTTCAGTTTGGTCAGTATTTGCTATAAACCGATTTAGTTCACCAAACAAGAGTAGAGCTTTTTCAAGGAAACCAGAATTGACAATGAACCAGAATGAATCAAAACCAGTTTCAGTTATAATTGAGGCATGTACTAAAAAATGAGCTCTCTGATTGCTTGTCCACTAGATGAGACTTGAATCTCATATACGAAGCACAGTATTTCGATGTGGGAGTTGTATCCGGGTTTAGGTTCTCCAGCTTCATAAGCTTACTTTTGGTGTGCTTCTGCAAAGTTTCGTACCATCCTATCCTATACTTGTGATGGTTATGTTTTACAGTATATCAATAATGATTGGCTGTAATTTCCTGCAATTTCTGCCTCAAATTGTGTGTTGCAGTTTCTGTGGCGGTAACGCATGTGAAAATCTAATTATAAACTTCAGAATCTTATTTGTTTTCGTTGATTTTGGCGTGCTTCCACCAGATCCTAATCAAACACCATATTTTCATTCATCTCTTGAAGAAGTGATTCACAGTTTACCTGCGCATCCACTTTATCTCCAGCTTAATTAGTTGGTTTAACCTCTAATCCTACCAAATATATTTTGAGGCAGTTTACATTAATTTATAACTTGGTATTGTAACTACACTAGTCATTGGCCAGTGCAGAATAATTAAAAACCATAAAGTCGGTCTGAGGACTATAGTCAAAAGCCTTTGACTTGCTAGTGCTCTTTTCTCTCACTGTAGTTTCAATTATCTTACACCTGCCTGCTAGTGCTAGGCAAGAGGAAGGTGTTCATTTCCTCGGTTTAAATGTGGAGTGCTATTGCTTCTAAGTTATCAATTAGAATTCGACGTTTATTAAAATAGAGAAAAGGATTAGAGTAGAAATGCAATTTTGAGTAAGTTTTGGGTCAAATTGATTAGGCCCTTCATCACCTATAAAATTATGCTTCTTTTCCTCTTTATTTAATTTGTTACCATAAACTACTTCATAAACTATGAAAGTGAAATTTCAGTGATTCCTTTGTGCTATTTTCTTGTTTAATGCCATGTTCTTATTATGGTTATGGATCTATCATATACTTTGTAGCTTGCTGAGTCTGCAAAAGCACATTTCTCCGCTCGTGATTACAGTGATCATCTTGCGCTTGTCCGAGCTTATGATGGTTGGAAAGATGCTGAAAAGCAACAATCTGGCTTTGAGTACTGTTGGAAAAATTTTCTTTCTGCCCAAACTATGAAAGCCATTGATTCTCTTCGGAAGCAATTCTTATACTTGCTAAAGGATACTGGTCTCCTTGGTCAGAATGTAGAGGATTGTAGCCATGATGAGCATCTTATCCGAGCAGTCATCTGTGCTGGCTTGTTCCCTGGGATCTGTTCTGTTGTGGTGAGTTATATTTCAATTTTCGCTGTGTTTGTACGTATTCTCTGTTGGTAGATTCTATAAAAACCACATCTCTTTTCTGGCTTTTTTTAGCCCCTCTTTGCATCATTGTGTATTCTGTATTGTGCTCTTTGTGTGTGTATAAGCAATAGAAATGCTGTGAGGAATTATAGGCATAGTAAGGCGTTTTGAGCCTCTGACAACTATGATTATAGGACTTAGCTGAAGCATCACATGTATTGGGTGGTACCGTCATAGCTCAAAGAAGCTTTAAATCTTAAAAGTTTGGAAATTAAGTAAATCAACTGAACTTTTTTTTTTTTTTTTTTGTTCTGGTTGATATGTTGATTTTACTGTTGTATGCAGAACAATGAGAAGTCAATAACATTGAAAACGATGGAGGATGGTCAGGTCCTCTTGTACGCGGTTAGTTTCTTATCTCAACTCTTCGTTACTATTTTGTTTTGTATATACACGTTTCAGGGGAGCATTCCACTTTGAATGCACAAGCTTGCTGCACCCTGAAATAGGGAATTCCTATACATGTGCATTGACATCTTATTTAATGCTGACTTCATTCCTTTTACTTTTTCTGTACTTCAAACTACAGAACTCAGTGAATGCTCGAGTACCCAAAATTCAATATCCATGGTTGGTCTTCAATGAAAAAGTGAAAGTGAATTCAGTATTTCTTCGAGATTCTACTGGTGTATCTGATTCTGTGTTGCTTTTATTTGGAGGAACTGTATCAAGAGGTGGACTTGTAAGTTATTCTAATGGCAATTTACTCTAGATGGAAGATTCTGGTGCTTGTCTTCTCGTCCACTTGCTATGTGAATTTATTATGTTTTTTCCCTTTACAAGGATGGACACCTAAAAATGTTGGGAGGATATTTAGAATTTTTTATGACACCTGCCTTGGCTGATACGTATCTTAACTTGAAGAGAGAGCTGGACGAACTAGTTCAGAAGAAAGTGAGTATCAATCTTTCGCTTTCATGTCTTTAGTGTGTTCTTGGTCCTCACATAATTTATCAATGGATTCTCGTATGCATTACTGGCAGATAATAGAGATATAGTCCTTCCCTTGCTCTAACTATGCCCTAAACCCCTAATTTATTAACTCGCTCTGTTTTTCTTTTCCATGGCTGTCCCTTGCAGCTTCTTGACCCCACTTTAGAGATACAATCTCACAATGATCTCTTGAAGGCGACAAGATTACTGATTTCAGAAGATCAAAATGAGGGTAGATTTGTATTTGGT
>CANUEY010026779.1:0-38275 GCA_948099555.1 Croton setiger
CAACTAATTAGATATGGATAAAATTGAAACAGAAAAAAAACTGCAACTTAATCAGCCACTAACGTTAAACAGCTGTAGACTAGGACTTGAATAACAAAAAGAAACTGAGTCAACCAGAAAAATAGGAACAGAAATGCCAACTTCAACAATTGCTGGGCGTATTCATTTTACTGGAATCTTAAGCTTAGAACTTTAGGGAATATAAGATCATACTGATTCCTTGTTAATTTGCATTGGAATTGTTAGCAACATAGAACCCCATGAAACCTGCAGCCGTTGGTAGTTCTCCTCCTCATTTTGAGCTTCTCTGTGCATGATGTTGGATAATGATTCAGCATTTATGTTATCTAAATGTACATAAGTTTGATTTTACCCAGGAACTGCCTTTCCAGCAATTCCATGAAATTGACCTTTTCATATGCTATGTATTGACCTGTTAGAGCAGAGTTATTTGGTAGAAATGGATAATTTAGGAAGAAAAGAGGGAGAGAGCAGAAGAATTGAGAGAACAGAGGATTACTCTTTGATTAAACTGGGATTAATTACAAAGAATATCAGGATTCCATTCATACAGCTGTCATGTCGTCAATTAAATGACCATCTAGCAAGCAGTAATGCTAAGTCACAATTTGTTTCAACCCATCTAACATCGGCAAGCTATAGGAAAAAACTTTTACCTCTTGATAAAAGTATATAATACAAGCGTCTTAAATTTAAAGAAGAACACTTCTATCTATCTGCACTGGATTTGCAGATATCATGGATCCAATTCCTGCAAGTTGCAACCAGAATTGATTGGATATACATCTTTTATCTTTCAATATTCCTCATGATATTACCTGGATTGCTCATACCAGTTGTCCTTTTGTTGGAACATTCAGTCTTAAATGTGGTACAATTCATTCCAGAATGGCATATGCCTTAAAAACCAGTGTTGTGGCTAACATTGCAGTACAATGTATTTTGGAACTGTAGTGATTAAAAATCAATTAGAGTGTGGCAAAAAAAGGTTTTTGTGTGAATTGAGAAGTAAAAGGAAAGGGTTATTAGTATTATAGGCATGTGGGTTGTTATGTAAAGAAAGTTGTTGAAAGAGGGGTTCTAATTTTACTGTTACAATAATTATGTTAGAAAAATAAAATAATAGATAAACAGAAACCCCACTTTTATAAGTTTCTCATGTGCAGAAAATGTATTTTGCTTATGTACTTGTAGTTTGTAAACAACTTTTTTTCCTTCATTATTTTGAGGTTTATAGTTTTGGATTTGATCCTAAGCAACTTTTGTTCCAAAATAGCGGACCGATCAAGCCTACCCCCTCATAATGCAGACGGGAAAAGTCCCATACTATGTACCCCTGCCCGTACCAAGTACCGAAGCTTACTGTATTCTGATAGTAACACTTTTCTCTTTCTTTAGGCGTGTGTCCCACTTATCACCATAAAAGAAAGTAAAATAATAAAGCATCATGGTTGGATTGTGCCATCAATTTATTACTGGCCCTTTCTGGTTTTATTTAAATATCAGGTCGATTGTGGTTTTAAATGGTTGCAAAAAAAATCCTTCTATTACAATGATTATATCAAGTATCAACTCCATGGTTGTGTTTTATTCCATTTAGCAGAAAGAAAAAGGTAAATTGATATTACTTCGGATAGATACCGGTGGTAGATAGCTCCAGCCTTGAAGACCAGTATAGTTCACGTTGAATATATTTATAGGTGTGCATGTTTTTAATGTACTTGATAAAAGATTTGAACTTAAAGTTTTTAGTTGTCATGTTTTAAGTGAAGATTTATACAATAATTAAGACAGAATCTTTGTAATGTAATTGAAGTGTCTGAAATAACTTGCTCTTGCTTTTGCATCTTCAGACTTTTTAGTTTCTGCTGCTGTTGCTGAATTCAAGGGTCCAGAGATTTTTGGTGTAGTTCGCTTTGCTCAAGTGAATATGGAGTTGGGCAGGATTGAAGCCAACTTCAGTGGATTATCACCTGGAAAACATGGTTGGTCTATCAACGAGTATGGTGATCTGACAAGAGGCGCAATAAGCACTGGAAAAGTGTATAATCCCACCATTGAAGGAACTACTGAAAAAGAGGTAAGCGGCATCATATAATCACTATGCAGTAAAATTTGATTGTTGGTGATTTTCATTTGAGCTAGTTTGCCCGGCCTCCCTATCAATTAATTGACATCTAAACCAATAAGTCTCACTCCAACTTCATCTGAATAATATATATTATTCAAATGGAAAAGTAATCCCATGGTCAAATCATAGATTGGTCCAAAATGCTATGCCATTTTGTCTTGCAACCACGCATTATGTGAAGTTTGCTTGCATTATGTACTAATCATTCCAGTCACATCTTATTTTATCAGCCACTTGGCGACCTGGGAACATTAAATGCTGATGAGAAAGGAGAGGTTAACTTCTCCGGCATGAAACAGAAGCTTAGAATTGTAGATCTTATCGGGAGGTCAGTAGCAGTATACGGAACAGAAGATAGATCAGACAACGGGCTCACAGCAGCTGTAATTGCTCGAAGTGCTGGAGTTGGCGAAAACTACAAAAAGTTGTGCACTTGTGATGGAACTACCATATGGGAATCAAGTAATAAAGATTTTGTCACCAGCAAGGTTTAATAACAACAATAATATACTTTAAAAAACCTCACACATACTTGTGCATTTAGTCTTCATTTTAGCCCAATGTTGTGTTCCACATGTATAATCTTGTTAGTTGAATGCAAGAGACCGAGTGACGATCTTGCCTAATAAAGAAAATTTTCACCCGTCTTAAGGTCAATGGTTAAAGTTGTGCAAGAACGGGCAACGGTTATATTTATGCAAGAACTGCTGTAGTACTATTTTAAGATCGAGGAAGTAGCTTTGTCATAGTAGCAAGAAAAGAAATTAGTCCCATTGGGGCAGGGAATTGAATGGGATGAACCTAAACCCTAAACCTGCCGACCAGTTATCCACACCTCAAGAAAAATTTTGTTAAATAAGATAACTTGTGTTCAAAATCTTAAACTAAATCTCAATTACCCATTCTATCCTTCTCCTTATTAATCCATTCTTTTAAATGCCTGCAGTAACAATTATATTTATGTTTGGAAGTCAGGATCGAGGTAACCTGACGTCCAATTCCAGCCAAACCTTGTAACTTATGAGCTACATAAGTTATGCAAAAGTTGTTAGAGCAACAACCAGAGCAAATCAAGTCAACAAAATCTGTAACATTAAACAATTTCATGTTTAAAACGGTGCTCACTAGTGTAAATCTATGACAAACTAGAATAATTAGATATTTGAAGCTTTCTTAGCTAGAAGAGTTGCAGAATCAGGCTTTTGAAGGTAATAGTCCTTCCTTCTTTGCCGTCTCATAAAGTGCAATTGCCATTAAAACCTTTGCATCAGGTGTCATGCGCCATAGTTTACCGTATGGAACTACACGAACTTTAATCAGCTCACCATGGTCCCGAAGGCCAGTCTCTTTGCCTTGCAATTGTGTTATAATTTCTTTATCCACGCAACCTCGATACAGGAAAACACTGATTTCTTCATCGCATCCTCCCTAATCATGGGAAGGCAAACGACCAATGTAAACTACAAATATTACAAAGAAAATGAAAAAAGAGATGGTATTCACAAGTACAGCAATAATTGTGACGTTCAAGGACAAAAGCATGTGTTTTCAAAATAAGTTAAAACTTGGAGCAGATTTTGTTCATATTTTAAACAAAAACCTCTATCATTCTAAAATACAAGCGCCTCATTGCACATTCCTGTTTCAAACTATTGTAACCCATACCCTCAATGTCTTCACAAATAAGTATTCAAGACCATTCAAATAATTTCTCTGGTCATCTAGAAATAATCTTGTAGATTTCATACATTACAGGGATGTGAAGAGCTGGATTATTATTGTATTAAAATAACTTAGAAGCAATATCTGCAGATTTTGATGAAAAGGAAAACATTAGAAAAAATTATGAACATACCGGAGAAGGAATAACTCCGCATGAAGGATCCAGGAAGGCTGTCAGGTCAACCATGTCTCCTAGCTTTAAATGAATACCAGTCTCCTCTTCAACCTGTTGAAGTCATCTGATTGTCATACACAAGGAGATATATTGGACTCTAGATCTACTCAACGGTTCAATTTCAATCTCCTTTTCTATGTTAATTTTAACTTTGAAGAATCCTTTTGTAGTCTGTTGTTTTTTCTGGTTGTTTGCTGTTGGTTTGTTCTTTCTGTTTATTTGAAAATAAAATTATTTTAACCAAAAAAGTATTTATGCTGAGAAGTGACACGGTACCTCGCGAACTGCAGTACCAACAAAATCACCTTTGTCATCGTCCAGCATCCCAGCAGGTAATTCCAAAACAAGCCTTCCAGTAGGAACCCTAACCTTAGACATACATGAATCATGAATGCTCATGAGGTTGATGGTGAAACAACCGAGTAAAAGTAGTTCCCTTTATAACTTCAATTTATATTTTACGCAATGGATATTAAGGAATGAAGATAATTAAGTTGCTAGAAGTACCTGTTCAGTGAGAACAGCATACGTCTCACCTTCACAATCCAAAAGAATTAGCACAGTTACAGCTGGTCCCCGTGCAAACACTATACCTGGAACCTATACATGTTTTAGGCCTCAAAGATATAGAACTAAAGCATTTACTTGGCACTTATGGAATGCTGTGTGTTCTCAACAAAGCGGACAAGCAAAGTTACAATCCAAAATTTGAAAGAAAAAAAAAAAGTTGCAATTCAAAAACCCACTTTAGAAACTTGATTGAGTAGCAAAATGTACGATTAAGGAGTAAATACGAAGTTATGGTTGCTTGGCTTAATCTAGTTGAATGTTGAAGGAAAAATTCATACCTAATGATATGCAGGGTGAAGAACCAATACCTTTTTCCCTGTTTCCTGATCATAGATATCTGCCTTGAATTTCACAAAGCCAATGCGCGGCCCAAACATATCCACTCCCTACCCCAGTAGCATATCAGTCAAAACATACACAAGATGATTTGGTACAAATGAAAATCACTAAAATCAACAGTTTTTAGTTTCCAGCAGTTCAATAATTTCTACCAATATTCATCTATAAGTAATAAAGATTAAATTAACAGCAGGAAAAAAAAAGGAAATAGAGTCCACCATTACTATTTAAATTAATAGTAACAAAGAATATTCATAAATACAATTGAGACTAAATTCATAACAAATAAATGAATAACTTGCAACAGAAGAGAGAATTACCTGAACAAGTACTCTTTTCAAGCAATAAGCGCCAGTAGATAAAATCCCAGATTCAGATTGCAGGTTCTTTAGCCACTGCTTAAACAGTGATGAATCGATAGCATTTCTGGAATTTCCAAAAGAAAAGGTTTTTTAGTTAAAAAAAGAATAGAATAGAAAATTAGGAATATGAAATTGGGTTTTATAATTGTGACTTGCCTGAAATCGGGATCGGAAACACCCGGAGCTGCTTCGATATGGACGGGTTGGGCGGGTTGAGAGGGCAAGATGAGGGAGTGAGTGAGGGAAGAAGATGATAGCGATGACATTCTAAGAGAAAACGCCCTAACAGATGGTCGAGTTCGACGATGCAGCAAGGGAAGAGACGTTCGTAGAAGGAACCGTTTTGGGAGTGTGAGTAGAGACATGGCTGAAGGCTCAAGAACACAACAACCTCTTTCCTCTGAAGCAAACTTCCTATGTGCACGACACGTGCGATCAGTAGAATATACAATTTTTTTAAAAAATTTATTGTGCTGGTTTGCGCTGTTGAATATTTTATAAGAGATTTATTTATTTCATTTTCCCTTGATTTTACAAGTTAGCCCTCCTCAAACATGCAAAATATATTGACTGAAATGAAATGAAGGGAAAAGAAAAGGAAAAAAAATATAGACAAAAATAAAAAAGATCGAAAATAGAAGAATAGAAAGGAAAGAAGGTTCTCTTGAAAAAAAAAGCAAAAAGAAAGGAGAATTTCCTGTCAATTTAATAGCAAAAGAGATAGATTAAGAAATAAGAACATCTAACATATTACCATGACTACATTTCCCTTCAATTTACTGCAATAACCTTTACTTTTCTTCACAAAAAAATTGCCCAAACATGTATCCGTCCCAAATTTCATCCGAAACTTATTCTCAACTTGTAACATGACCACTACCTCTAAAACTTGTTGAAAAAGCTTTATTCTCCGACTGATTTTGCAACTCACAAAAACTGAATTTCTACAGAAGCAACTTCGAAAAATCTCTGAAGATTGATGGAAACATCATTGAAGCTCGAATTCTTGACGAAACCGCCAAGGCATATTCGTTTTTTAATCATTTGCGAAGAGATCGAATTTTGTAGAATCTTAAATTTGAGATTTTTCGGAAATGTCAATGAAGATCATTGGTTTCCATCGTGGTTTTGATATGTTTCTAGCCACCTAATGTTGATGATAAGGGTACCATCGTCAAAGTCTGAGCTATCGATGGGTATCGTTTGTTCATTAGTTAGTTACAAGGTGGTAAACCACAGCGGTGTCAAAGATATGGGACAGTTTTTAACTTTATTCCTTATTGTTTTCATTTCACATTTTTCTTAGTTTATTTTTTTAACTGAAAAATGAATTAAAAAATTTTAAGTTTTAAAAGATGGCGTTTGACGATGAAATTGGCTTTTAACCAAAATTATTGAATTTTTGAAAAACTGCCAAAATAATTTGGACAATATATACTTGAAAACCCAAAACTTATTTCAATCACATTTACTATATTCTTTAAACAAAATGTGAAGTTGATCATAGCATAATTAGAGGACTAATTATATACCTGGTTTTAGCTGGGTATGTATGAAGTTTTTCAGATAATATGCATTAATCACTCAAACTTCTAAAAAAAAGAAATGTGAAGGGAAATTAAAATTTATATTCTATTTAAATATTTACAAAATATTTGTGAAAAAAAATAAAATTTCATTTATATAACGAGTAGATGGTAGTAATACATTAATTCACCATATATTTATATCAAAAAAATTTGTAATCTATTTCATAAAATTATTTATCATAATAATTCTATTAATTAGTCATTATAATTAATAGAAATAATGATAATTAAAAATAATAAATTGAGGCTTTTACGGAAAATATGTTAAAAAAAATAAAAGCCACAAATATATGTGAATAACTGAATATAGGTTAACATGTATGGACGAAGTAAAGTTATGACTTATGATTGACTATCTGCGAAGAATAGGGGTAAGAAAAAAGGAAAGGAAATTTGGGGTGTGAAGTGTAAATAAAGAAGAAATAAAGGACAAGATAGAAAACTAACAAAAATTCGTGATTGATTACATAATTAAGCCATTAATAACAGGCTTAAGGAGGTAAACAAGAGGCTCTAAGACTAAAGCCTCAGCTCTTTCAATCTTGATTCAGGTATTTCTTTCAACTTGTCAACTCTATCGAAATATGGTATTGGTTTTTAGATTCTTAACTCTCATCCTTCTCCTGTTTATAAGTTGAATTTGGTTGTGATTTATGTTTTTGTAACTGCTATTGAATGTTTCTTTATTTGAATCTAATTCGGGCTGAAATGCGTTGCTTGTAGGCGTAATTTTGATGGGTAATTTTCAATTCAGTATGTTTTCGACTTGCATGCTTAACTTGATGACGGGTTAGATCTGGGCATCCTTCTATATTGCTGAGAAAAAGGAAGATGATGGTGAACAGATTTCTGGGTTTTGTGTTTGTTCACTAGCTAAGATATATGGGCATGCTATTTCATTAATTTTGGGAATTTTAGGGTCTGAGCTATGGGTTCTGGCACTGTGCGTAGTCATACTTTTTCTTCTCATTCCATTTTTGTCCTTCGAGAGCTTATGCTTAAAGTTTGATTATTTATTTCTTTTACACAGTGTATAATGAATATTTGATTTCAGGAATTTTAGGTTTTGAATTGTAGCTTTAACAACGTTAGTGTTGCTTCGTGCTGTCAACTTTTATATTATCATTGTTGTGTTTAATAGGATAGGTTTGAACTTTGAATTATAAATTCTGTTTGCGAACTTAAATCATTCATAGATTTATTTTTCATCATACCATAATTGTTACTTTTAATGATGTGTAAAGCAAATTATGCAGGCAATCGGGCTTTGTGTGGATGAATTGAATTGGATAGCATACAGAGTGAGTTTGCTTTTGTATCTCACTTTCTGTAGTAGATTGGCTTTGATCTCTTTACCTGTGCGCGATGTGGTTGGAGGTTTAGGCAAGAGAGGGGACAGTAAAGGATCCCACTTGTAAGGTTGACCAACATGGAGGATGACAATGGCCTTGAGCTTAGCCTCGGTCTAGGTTGTGGAGGATCATCTGCAAAACCGAAGGGTAAAAATGGATCATTTTCTGATACAAGATTGGAAGAAGGTGATAGAGGCAACAAAATGGCAGATGATTTCAAAAACTTCTTTCATGCTTCTTCCCAAAAACAAGATTCAAGTATTGGATCGCAAACGAGTGACACAACAAAACCTCGGGAGAACTTCTTTAGTGACCTGTCAAAAACTAATGCAGATGCAGATGCTTCTGTTAACTTGAAAAGTAGGGGACTGTGGGCTTCAAGCAGCAATAAACCTGCTGAGATTGACAAAGAGAAACGGCAAGATGCCGGTAACAAACGCAAAATGTTGTTTGATGAAATAAATAATCAGAAGAAGCAAGATAGAGACGCTCATCATTCTGATGTACATGAAAAGGTGTCACATATTTCCATAATGACAGATGATGGCTCTACAGCTGACAATGAAGATGTGGCAGAGTCTGAAGTAGACGGTTCAACATCAAGGTTGGTCTCTCATAATGATGTTAGCTCCAAGCGTTTTATTGGAGTTGGTGGTCCTTCTGAGGTTCCAAAGGAGCCACATGGGTTTTCAGATTCTGGTGTCATTAACTTAAAAGGGCAAAGGACTAATGGTTCGTTAGAAACTGAAATTAAGCATGGAAACTTGAATTGTGGAGTTCCTTTTTCTGTCCGACAGGCAAACAGCATGAATATGCCATACTCGTTTCCTGTCAAAGAATCTAACTCCATTGGTGTTCCCACCACTTCAGGCCCATCTTTGTCAGGAAAGATGCCGGTGATACCCACTTCAAATGTTGAGCAGCAAACAGGAACCCAGTCTGCAACTCCTGAAAATATGTCAGTAACATTTGGCTATTCACCTGTTCAGCTTCCAAAATTTGACAAGGATAATTCCTGGGGCTTGATGTCCCATCTTCAACAGTTCCACCCTTCCTATTCTGGCAAAGATCCATTAAACTCAGATAAGCCAAATGATGGATTGAAGACTGTTCCAGGTTATGTTTTCTCTATCTTATAGCTTCCTTTAAGTTATCTGGAGCCTATCATGAGTAATGAATGGTTGAATATCTGTGTAGATACTGCATACCTTGTCTCTTAAATCTCAGTAAAATAGTTCAGTGAAACTAACTCTTCAATACTTAGATCAATAAGAGATGCATCTAGAGGGTATCCAAGGCCTCTGTAATATGATTATCAGGTGATCAGGTAGACACTTTTTTTGGGTTATACTTGCAATAGCAATTCATTTTTATTTTTTTTTTCTTCAACAGTACTGAAAATTTGGATATTTTAACGGCTTATTGAATGCTAATATTTTAACATTTTTGTGTTCACTTCTCAGTTTGATTTTGTGATTTTATTTCACAGCTTATCATCAAGTACCAAATTAAATCATCTTCTTTCTTTAATTTTGCATGTTGTATATGGCAGGAATGCAAGTAATTCCTCGTAACACATCTGAATCTAGCCTATACAACGGAAGGGCATTAGAACGAGTTAAAGGTGATGGCAAGCAACTTGTTGCAGAAGAAGGCTCATCTTCTCTTACTGAAGATTTGAAGGGAAGCAACGCGGGGACCCTTAGGGCGAAGGATCCATCTAGGCCATCAACAGCAGAAGGTTTATCTCTTGATTTTTCTGTCATAAAGCCAGGTATTGCATCAGAACTGAATTTTGGGGGTTGTGGATCGTATCCAAATTTACCATGGGTTTCAACCACGGGTTCTGGTCCAAACGCCAGAACAATTTCCGGTGTAACCTATGTATACAGTGCGAATCAAATCCGAATTGTGTGCGCTTGCCATGGTTGCCACATGTCCCCAGAGGAATTCATTAGGCATGCAAGTGAAGAGAATGGTAATGTAGAAAATGGCAGTGGTTTAGCCTCATTTTCGAGCACTAATCCTGCTACCTCTGCTCAGAGCTAAACATGTTGCCATCTTTTTCCAACAGGAACAGTAGTTCTCGGCTTCTGGTAAATTTATGATTGACTTTATATATACAATATATAAGATCCCCTTAGTGTATTTCGTGCCGTTTGCTTACCAGTTTTCTGCAATATAAAAAATTGCAGGTGTATGCAATAATGTGTTCTGTAAATTTATTTCATGTTAATGGTAGATTGATTTAATTCAAATTTAACAAGAATAACATAAAAATTCACATTTCTGGAGTGTTTTTTTTTTTTTAATAAAAGAATGTCAGTGATTTAAGACTAAAATAATTGCTCTCTACTTGGAGAAAATTTTTAAATTTAATGTTTAATTTAGAGAGAAGTTTTCATTTATAACATGAGTAAAAATGTTATAATTAGGACTGTAAAGAGCATAGAGTGAATTTTTTTTTTATTCAGCCGAGAGTCAAGTAGTTTAAGCTTAGCTCATTTAATTTTTAAACTGGATCAAGTAAATTAGAGTCAAGTAACTCGTGAACATTTCTCTAAAATTCTAAATGAATAAAAAAAAAATGATTATAAATATATAATTAAATATAAATTCATATTTTAGCATCAATTAATTATTAAATTATTTTAAATGAGAGAAAAAAATATTATAAATACATAATTAGATCAATTACTTATTAAATTACTGTAAATGTGAAAATTCGAACAAAAAATATCAATATAAATGTGAAAATTTCAATAAAAAAAAGGTAAATTTAATGGGCTTATTCAAGATTGTGACTAATGGAAGGATATGCCTATGTTGCTGGCTAGAAATGCATATCCCAGATACAAAATCTCCATTATTGAAGCATTTCTTTGATTGGATTATCTTAGAGATTTGTTTCAAAGTTGTCCTCTTTTGACTAGGAATGGATTAATTACGATATATCCTTAATGTTTTATGTTTTTATGAAAGAAAAAAGAAACGTTTTTTCCCAATTTACTCATCTGGTAAAACAAATATTGCTCACCTTATATTTATAACTAAATTAATTAATTAATATATTTTAATTTTAAACATTATTTTTGTGTGTCGGTCACATGCCACATATCGACTAAACCACTAGAAAACTGCTGACTACATAAAAACCACAGATTGCAAGAGCCTTGCATATCCATTTCAGCAATATGGAGTCCTTTACAATAGCCCTTTTCTCTTTATTTCTCTTAATATGCATCCACTTCATTTCTACCCTAAAAATGAAAAACAAACTCCCACCAGGACCCAGAGGCCTTCCTATTATCGGAAACCTGCTAGAATTAGGAACTAGGCCTCATGAATCTTTAACCAATCTAGCCAAAATCCATGGTCCACTCATGACTATCCAACTAGGCCTACACACCACCATTGTTGCTACTTCAGCAGAAATGGCTAAAGAAATTCTTCACAAGAATGATCAAGCTTTCTTGGGCAGACCTATTCCTCATGCAGTAACTGCAGAACATAATTACCAGCTTTCTATGGCTTGGCTTTCCGGCGGTCCGAAATGGAAAGGCCTTAGAAAGATATGTAATACTCATTTGTTTACTCCTCAGAGACTCGATTTATTGCAAAGTTTAAGAAACGAAATGATTAATAATGGTATGGTTAAGTCCATTCAAGAAGCTCGTGAAACTAAAAAAGGTATTAACATTGGAAGAATCGTGTTTGGAACAACATTGAATTTGCTAGCAAATTCTATGTTTTCTGATGATGTGTTTGATTATAAATCTATTGATGCTATTGAAGAATTGAAAATACTTATTGGGAAGATAATGGAGCTATCTGGAAAACCAAATTTATCAGATTATTTCCCTTTCTTGAAACCATTTGATCCACAAGGTATCAAGAAACAGATCAAGATTTCTTATGATCATATGCATGAATTGATTGATGGAATTGTTAGCCAACGGATCAAGAAAAGAGAAACTTGTTCGGAAAGGCATGGAGATTTCTTGGATATTCTTCTTGACCAGATCAAAGATTGCGGCCCTTATGAATTCAACCGGGACGATGCCATTATTTTACTTGCGGTAAACTCTCTTTATGTCTCCTTTACTAGCTTAGGGTCACTATTTATATTAATTATTGAAAATAAATAACACATTTAAATGTTATTTAATGGGATTTGTGTAAAATATGTCTAAATGTCAACTATACTTGGTCTTTTAATTAATCTTCTTATTTTTTTTTCAAAATGGTTTCATTAATTATTTATTAATAGAGTCGAATCTCCAATTAATCAATTGTTAATTGTTGTAAATCAGGGCTGTCCCAAACAAAAATTAATAAGTTGGGTCAAACATATATTTTATCCGTGAAGTGTTGGTTTTCAGATAGTGTTATTATAATTTATAGTGTTATGATTTGAAATTATCATAATTATTTTCTTCTAATATGGCCCTAAATGTAAATTACTTGGTTTGATATTTGAATTTTTAGGACTTGTTTATCGGAGGAACAGACACAACAACAACAACATTGGAATGGGCAATGGCGGAGCTGATTCGTAACCCAAAAATAATGGAAAAAGCAAAGCAAGAACTCGTTGAAACAATAGGCAAAGGGAAAATCCTACAAGAAAAAGATACCATACAACTTCCATATCTACAATCAATTATTAAAGAAACAATGAGGCTTCATACAACAGCACCGCTTCTTTTGCCACATAAGGCACAAATGGATGTAGAAATTTGGGGCTACACCATACCAAAAAATACCCAAGTTATTGTCAATGCATGGGCATTAGCAAGAGACCCTGCATATTGGGATAACCCTACAGAGTTTATACCTGAAAGGTTCATGAATTCTGGAATCGATTTTAGAGGTACAAATTTCTATTTTGTTCCATTTAGTTCCGGTCGTAGAATTTGCCCCGGTTTGGCTCTTGGTATTAGACTAATGTGCTTGGAGTTGGCTTCCTTGATTTACCACTTTGATTGGGAGCTTCCAAATGGAATGGCTATAAATGAAATGGACATGAGTGATAAATTTGGTACTACTCTGCAGAAGGCTACTCCTCTTATTGCCATTCCGCAGCTTGCTGCCTAAAGTGGATTATTGCAGGACTTTATTATGTAGCAAATTTCATTTTAATTTAAATTGTACTGAAAAAAACCTCAACTTTACATTTTGTGCTGAATTTGTTATGCTGTACAAAATTGGTGTTGAAATTGTTATTTAAATAATAAATTTCACTCGTTGTTCTGTTTTATACTAAAAATACTCTAGACTTATTATCATTTACCAATTTTTTTAAGCTTCTAAACATTCTATTTTGTCATGCATTTTACTTTCAAATTATATTTATCTTATCATATATTTAAATTATTTAGATTGAAACAATTCAAATTATTTATGTATTTTTACTTAAGTTAATACAATTAATATATTAACTAATTTGGCAACGACACCTTGATGACAAAAGGGGCATATGTAATTTGATAAAAAAAATTTATATAAGACGTAATTTAGTTAAATATATTACTAATGTAGAGTGTTTAATTTGAATTTGGGCGGGTACGTTATTTATGATCCAAGCAAGTAAGCATAACGGGTGTAGAAAAATCATTTTAATTAGGGCTCATCGGACCACAAATCGTGTTCCTATTTTATTAGCACATTGGTAATACGTATAACTTTATGATACTTGAGACATCTGGTACTGCTATACAAAAGAAGAAAACGAATCCTCTTGATTTCGACATCCACATGTCGATAAGGTAGGTAGTTGGGAAATTCATATTCAATTATTCAGAGGCAGTTGATGATGTGGGATTTGAATTAATGCTGCGTCGGCTCTCATTACTGCCCTATCATTCTGTAAGCATGAAACATTGGCCAGGCTGTAATAGTTGAGGTCATTAAACACCCCTGAGACTGCTCCAATTTGGCAACTCAATCTAAGAAAGGTTTAGACAGTGATTTCTGTAGCAATCTTCAAGGTTCAAATTGTCAACTTTGGGATTTTCACTTTAATTTGAGCTTTAGAATAAAATTAAGTTTTCTTTTAACAATTTCACTGCACACCTAAATCTTAAATTAAATTAAAAAATAAAAATTTCATAATAGCTAATATACAATTTTCACATAAGTTTGAATTTCGTGTCATATTTTCACCATAAATTCCAAACAAAAAGTAAATTGAAATTTATGAATTGTATAACTAAAATCCCAAAATAAATTTTTCACTGTTAACAGCATAATTTATAAATTTTGTATTAATAGTATTTTATTGGGTGCAATTGAAAAATAAATTATTATTTTAGACTCATTTAAGTTAATAAAAGTGAATAATAGTTAATATACGTAGAGTAATAAAATGAGTTTTTTTTTTCATCTCATATTTTAATTTTTTCATTTCTGATTTGATGTTTAAATTTCAATATAAAAATTAAAAATATAAAATTATCTCACATATTTTATGCTGAATTAAGATTCCTATTCCTATGTAATTAGTAAGTTTAACAGTAATATATAATATCTTGGTTTTAAAAATAAAAATAAATGCATGGTTGGTTGGATCGGATAAACTGGGAATCCAATTCAAGTTATGTATTGGATTAACCAGACCAACGTTTTCCTTTGATGTTTTTTTATTCTGAACTATCTTATTGCAGTGTTCATTCACAAAATTAATGAAATAGTGTTTTTAGCCTCTAATAAAAAAGAAGCCAACCAATCAAAGTGATATGATTCGTGTTTCACAAAAATAATACAATGTGAAGATATTAAATGATATGGTTAATCATTTTATATTTAAAAAAAGAAAAGATTGTTTAATTTACAATTTGTCTCTTATATTGTCACCAATAGATGGTCAATTGCTTGGGCCATAAGAAAATAATAAAAAAGAAAAAAAAGAAGTTCTGATGACGAGTTACTCAGAACCAAATAGCTGAAGAAAAAAATGTCAATGACGAGGCGAACAACGATGAGGTTGGCATCTGGTTTTTGATTCCATGCTTTGCTGTTTGCTTTTTGCGATTTTTGTTGTTTACATATGAAAGGAAGAGGTGATTGTTTTATTGTTGTTTCCATCACCCCATGATTTGAACTTCCAGACGCTGTGACGAAGGAATGATACGAAGACAAAGACGAAAAAAAAAAAAGAAGATGCTGGCAGAAATGTGAGACGATGTGATTTGCAGATCTCAGCGGAGAAGATGAACTATTTTTGTATTTCTAGGAGATTTTAAGACGATTCCATCGAGTTTATGCATTTTTTGTCAAAAATTTAGGTGGCTGGCTTAACGAAACTAGTCAAAAATGTGTAAAAGATGAATTTTCATGGAGTTTCATGTTGTCATTTGCCGGATATTATCGCTAATATATAGGGATTGCAGATTTTGGCTAGAATATCATGGGAAAAAGCTGGAGATGCTGGAATCAGCCATAACCATATTGTAAACTTTTCATATACATCTTATAAACTTTTATAATTTTTTTTTTTGGAAAATGGCCCTTTTATTTTTAGTTTTTGTCCTTAGAAGTCAAAAAAATTGCTCTTTTTGTCTATAATTTCAATTTATTGGCTACATGGCCAGTGAGTAGTGAAAATTTTCTTTTTTTGGATGGTTTCAAAACAACCCTTTATAAATTGTCAATTATTATCCGGGCCTTATCCATTTAGACATACATACAAAGCAAAAATACAAAATTTTCAGGGATAAATAATTATCATTCAAGTGATTTTTATATTTACTTAATTAAAATTATTAAATTAAAAAAAAAATCCGGTTGAACCAATCTAACCAAATTTAACCTTATAACCGCCATCAATACAATATCTGATCCGATTATAGAAACACTAATTAAATTTATATGGGGAATGAGCCTTTACAATAAGTTAGTCCCCACCATATCTTTCCTCAATCTATTGTTGTGAATTAGAATGCCTATATCATGAAAATTTGTTGTTTATGTGATTGATATATACTCAGAGGGCCTTTCTCTCAATTATTGTTTAACGTTATGCAATTATCAAATTTCATTTTCCAAAAAAATTCCAATTTATGTAAAGAATCGTTAATAGTGACTCTCATTTTAATGTATTTTTTTTAGACACACCATTCTTATCACAACAAAGATATTATTCCTTCTGTTTGAATTTAAGCATATTATTATACATAATTTATATTAATCTTAAAAAATTGTATGAAACTTAAATTTTTATATGATTATAATAATTGAATTAGTGCCCTTAAAAAAATTGAATTGGTGCACAGATTCTTTTGCTACTAACCATGAATTATGATTATAAATACTACTTGCGTAATCATACGTAACTTTAGCAGTTTTATTCTGATACATTATTTTGTCTAAAATAAAATACATGAATGTTGCAGTTTGAAAGGAACTGCTAGCAAAGGATGAGCCTTTTGGAAGGTAATGCAAAATATATCTTCCATATTCATACCATCTTCAAATTTCCAATCAAAGTGAACCCAGCATCAAGTGCAACATTTTTATTAATCCAGGACAAGTTGTGCGCCTCGTGATGCTATTTATGTTGATTTCTTATCTAATTTGAATCGTATGATTTAATTGTGTTTGTTTTGAACTGCTTTATTTTAAATCTGATTCCAATTCTGAGAAAATTTTTTGTTTCAAAGCAAAATGTAATTCATTGCCATACACACCATGATGACAAACTTGTAGAAAGGCTTGTTTATGTCGTTGGGTTAAAAAAAAAAAAAAAAAGCTCTAATTGTTTTTTTTTTTTATTGTGCTTATTTTTTCGAGTATTTGAGAAATTGGAATGGGTTTGGGTGTAGGCTTAGACCCAATTAAAAGATAGCAATTTGTTGTATTCACATGATCAATTTCATATTCCAAAATAAATCCAATTTATGAAGAGAAGGGATGAAATTGAGTTTAATTTTATATAGGATAAGATAAAATATCACTCCCTTAGTTCCACTATGAGTTTATTGTATATATTCTGATACATATTCAAAAATGTTAATTTATAGCAATTTTATAAAGTGTATAAAACTTAATTTTTAAAGTAAGAGGAAATTGCAGTCCCATATTTTGTACAAAATTAAAGTTCAAATTTTAAAATATGATTCGAAACCACTTTTTCTTTTTCAATCCAAATTAAGTATCCCAATTTTATTCTCTTCCCTTTCTAATGATATTTATCTATACTTTCTAAGAGTGATAATAATTTTTTTTTTTTTAAAATATACTCTCAAATTCTTCTTTTTAAAAAATATTATATTTTTAGAATCTTCTATTTTAAAAAAAAAAATTATGGAAAAAACAAAGATTAAAGTATAAGCACACTAAACAATTCAAAACCAATTTCATCAAAGAATTAAGTAAACAATTCAAAATTGATTTCATAAAAAATTAAGCAAGTAAATATATTAATTTAAATTTTAATATAAAAAGAAATTTGAATTTTAATATAAGAAAAAGAAATAGATTTAGAGTATTTAATATGAAAAATCATATTTTGATCTCCGTTTAAAGTAGAAGATGAAAAATTTAAATAAAGTCTATTACAATTAAACCCAAAAAATAGAAAAACCAATATAATTAATCCCAAAACCCCAATGGACCGATTCCTACAAATTAAATCAAATCAAAATTTCAATTGGTTTAACCAATACTTATAAAAAACTCATATCCATAATTAATTTTACAAATATAAGAAATATATGTAACAAAATATTCATGTCCCTAATTAATTTTAAACAATTATTAAATATAATAAAAAAATTATAATTGTTATAAAATATATAATAATTTTAAATGAATAAACACATGTAATGCACAATAAAAAATCGTTAATGTAAAATAAGAGAATTTAAATGAATAGACATGTGTAACATTTTTAACCGTTAGTTCAAGATAAAAAAATTAAACTCAATTTGAGGGCGCAACTTGAAATCGCAACATGTGTGTGCCACCACGTTGAGCTTTCTAGATTGTGACTTTGAATCAATGTAAGCATTCATATGGGTACATTATTTTTAGCTTCTTAAAATTTCATCTAATTTATTTTCAAGTCTTTTATTTAAAAAATTAATTAATAGATTCTTTGATATTTATACTATTCGGGTATATTTATCTAAATTTTATTTATTTCATCGTAAATAAATATTAAAAAATATTAAAATGTCCTTTATATTATGTTTATTTTAAATTCTTAAAGTTTAATCTATACGTTAGATACTTATTAATTTTTTTATATTTAATTTATTTTTAATAATAATAAAAATAATCTAATGATAACTAAATTAATTTAAATTAGCCCTTTATATATAATTTAGCCATCATCAAAACCCATAAATTAAAAAAAAAAAAAAATCAACTAAAATAAAACTTTCTATCCCTATCTTCTCCAACCCACGTTCCCTTCCTTCCCTTCCATCCGCCAACGCCACCACCACTTCTTTACCTCCCTTCTCTCTCCCTCTCCTCCCCTTATTCTCTTTTTTTTTTTTTCTTTTCCATTTCTCTTCCCTCCATAGCCGGAGAAGTCAATCCGCCGCCGCCGCTTGTCTGACCGGCAAACCAAGCTGGCGGCGAGGGGATTTGAACATGATGTATTTCCTTATCAGTTTCGTATTATGTCTTCTTTTCACTATGGCCATAGTTCAAGCTCTTCACTATATTTCAAAAGTGTATTATAAGCTTCCTCCTGGTCCGACACCTTTACCCATTGTAGGCAACCTGTTTGATCTTGGCAACAAGCCTCATAAATCGCTAGCCAAGCTTGCCAAAATCCATGGCCCTTTAATCACCCTTCAACTTGGCCAAATCACTACTGTTGTCATTTCTTCTGCTTCTTTGGCCAAACAAGTTCTTCAAACACATGATCTTATTCTGTCCAACCGTACCGTAGTTGATGCTACTCGTGCAGTTAACCATCACGAATCCTCAATGCCTTGGCTACCCGTTGGACCGCCATGGAGAAATCTTCGAAAAATATGCAATTCTTACCTCTTTTCTGCTCAGAAACTCGATTCTAACCAACATCTCCGTCGCAAGAAAATTGAAAACCTCTTATCGGATGTTCAAGAAAGTTGCCGTCTTGGCGTTGCGATTAATATTGGTGAAGCTGCTTTCAAAACTACACTTAATGCTTTATCTAATACGGTATTTTCTTTAGATTTAACTGATTTGAACTCCGATTCTGCTATTGCTCAAGAATTCAAGAAAACTGTGAATCTTATAATGGAGGAAGCCGGAAGGCCTAACTTATCCGATTATTTTCCGATGATAAGTAAGTTTGACTTGCAAGGTGTAAAGCATCGCATGTCGATTCATTTCAAGAAACTTCTTGAAATTTTTGATCAAATGATCGATGAAAGGTTGCAGTTAAGAGAAACAACAAGTTATATACCAGCAAACGACATGTTAGATACTCTTCTCACCTTTAGTGAAGAAAAAAGCAAGGAAATAATGGATATTCATGGAATCAAACATTTGTTCGTGGTTTGTTCTGATTTAAGATTTTTAATTTTTTTGTTTAAAATTTAAGTTTAGCTGATGAAGAAGAATTATTGAAACAGGATTTGTTTGCTGCTGGGACTGATACAACTTCAAGCACAGTGGAGTGGGTAATGGCAGAGCTACTTCATAATCCCAAGGTTCTTTTAAAAGCCAAAGCAGAGCTTGAGCAGACTACGGGCAAAGGGAAAATGATTGAAGAGTCTGATATTGATAAATTACCTTATTTGCAAGCAATTATTAATGAAACATTTAGATTGCATCCATCAGTTCCATTATTATTGCCAAGAAAATCAGGAGCTGATGTGGAAATGGATGGCTTTATAGTCCCAAAAGGTGCACAAGTTATGGTCAATGTATGGGCTATTGGAAGAGATCCAAGTTTATGGAAGGAGCCGGAGGTATTTTTGCCGGAGAGATTTTTGAATACAGATGTGGATGTTCGAGGACGGAATTTTGAGCTGATTCCATTTGGTGGGGGACGGAGGATTTGTCCTGGATTGCCATTAGCAATGAGAATGGTGTATTTGATGGTGGGGTCACTTATTAATTGTTTTGACTGGAAGCTTGAAGATGGAGTTACCCCAGAAAATATGGACATGGAAGATAAGTTTGGCCTTACTTTGCAAAAGGCCCAACCTTTGAAAGCAATAGCATTGCAACTGTAATGCACTTTTCTTGTAATCTAAAATCAAATGTTGCTTTCTTGAAGATACCATTGGGTTTTTTTTTTAGATCTTTCATTAAATCAAAACTTAAGGCACATGCAAAAGGTCAAACTTAGATTTGAATTAAATTTCTTATGGTTATATAGTTCAGTTGTGATAATTCAATTTGTTATTTTCCTCTATCAAATGAAATTCATCTATTTAATTACCCTATAAAAAATGAACTTAATGTCATTTTCTTCTCAACTCCAACATTGTTTTTAAAACCATTATGAGTAATATCAATGTTTTACAAGACATAATGTAGCCCTAATTACTTTTTTACCTTAACCTTTTTTTTTAGAAAGCTTTTTTACACGAATTTTCCAAACTATTATAAGATGTTGACTTATTCTGAGATTTGAAAAAACAAAATATATCACTTTGATGTGTTTTTAGTAAAAATCTCACTCACATCACATCTAAGTTCTAGACTAAATCAGAAAAAAAAAATTTTAAATTGGTCCTCTCTTAGTAGTTAATATAAAAAATTCACCCAAATTTAGAATTTGTCTCACATTTCACCGTAAATTCAAAATAAGTATTAAATTAAAATTTGCAAATTGTATGAAAAAAAAAAAAAAAAAAAAAGCTTTTTGCTACTAACACCATATTTGTAAAATTTAATATTAATACCACACATTATTGAGCGTAAAATAAAGTTATTGTTTTGGGCCTTCTCATTTTTACTTTTTTTCTCTTCTTGATTTCCTTCTTCCTCTCTTCTACTTGTACCAAATCCATTTTTATTCTTTTTTCTCTTCTTAATTATTTCTGTTAGAAAAATTTATCAAATTTTCATCTATAAACAGATTTTTTTTTTCTTGTGGCACTTAAACCTCCAGTTTCAGATTTTTTTTTTTTTCCAAATATTGGTTATGGAAAAAAATTGGTATCGAAAATTGGAAAAAGATGAGTAGAAAATAAAATTAAAGGGTAGAAACATTAACAATAATTAACAATTAAACAAGCAAAGGAAATTAGATATTATATTAGAGAAGAAAATTTGATTCAAATGCTCACGCATTTATAAGATTTTTTTTTATATATATATTGTTGGACCTAAATACCCTCAAATTAGAGCGTTGCTGGCTGTTTTCTTGTCGGTGACGGTAAGTTAGGTCGAGAAGAAGCAATAACTATAAGTTTGGGTTTGAGATTTTTTAAAAAATTAAGTTATAAGGGTATAGTTAGATTTTATTTTATTTTTTAAAAAAAGTCCTATGTACTACATTTTAGAAATTTGGTGCTATTTATTTTTAGTCATTTTATATAATATGCTATGTGCTTCAAGAGCCGATTTTTATCTAATGATTGTAAAACTGATCGGGTAATAAGGCAAGAATGGTTATGTAATTTATAATTAAATGTTAAAATATTATTTTCAATTATTTATTTTGTTTATCTAATAAAATTATAAAACTTAAATTTAAAGTAAAATATATTATACACATATAAGTACATATTTTTAACCTTACATCATCGACCATATCATCAACCATATAATGTAATGATATAGTATGTTATTTTCAATTTTAATTAAAATGGTGCTGTGAAAAAATATATTGGTTGAAGTTTTTAGACATTTTAAAATAATGTGATAATTTATTGATTTTTAAAATTGATCCTATAAAATAGAATGTAGAATGTTCTAATTCTGGAATACAACAGTTGTTATTTGGTAGGTAGTTGGCAAAATGTGCCCAAGTGGTTAAGCTATAATATTTGTTCTTGCTAAGTGTTCATAATGCCATTTTATGTTTCATCTTATTATGTTTTTTGGTGATTGTAGGCGGCAGAATTTTTATTATTATTTATCATCATCTTGTGGCAAAGATTCCATTTTTGTCTATTGACTAGTAAATATTGGTGTTAAGTTAAAACAAACGATTATATATGTTCAAAAACATAAATCCATTAATCCAAATAGTTGTCAATCAGAATGTGACTCGATCAGTCATTCTACTTTTCACGAAAATAATAGAATGCAAATGTATCGAGTTCAGTTTCTACTAACCATACTACTATCATCAATAATAACTGACAGCTGTTATATGATCAAAATTGCAAACATAATACGGTTGTCTTAACAAGACCAGCTGGCATTAAAGTTGCATGAATCCAACTACCATTTAGGAAAATTTCATGTTTTATCTCAAGTTAGATTCCAAATTGAAATCATGCACATTGACAGAGAATTTATATATTTGACCAATGCATATAGCATTGGTATCATTGTTGAATGAAACCAAATGTTTAAATTTGAATTCGACAAAATAATTAATGAACGTTATGAACCGTATGATGGCTAATAATAGTTTGGATAAATAATCCAGTAATTAACATATTGTTAACGACAATTGCATGAATTTAACAAGTATTGATATATGATGAGTTGAGACATACTATATACAATGCTATCAAATTGACGCACTTATTAAAAAAACAAACTAAAGTCCAATTAAGTTTATTACAAATAACAATTAGTACGGGCTTTGTAGATCGGAATTAAAAAATTTGTCTCTTACAAAACAATTAAAATGCGGAGTAAATGTTGACTTTTTTTACTTAAAGAAGGAAAAAGTCAAAATTTTACTGATGTGATTTGGGTTATCTAACAATTGATAGGTCCATGTGGACACGAAATGAAGCTCCTTAAATCTTGATTGGATCTGCTATTTGAACAGTTTTTTTTTTTTTGACATTTTAAGTTGAGTTTGCACACATTACAAAATTTCAAACATAAACCACAGAAAATGCAAAGACGGTCACCAACACATCAACCTACCACTTTCTAATACTTTATCCGCTAATTGATGCCACTTTTCCTTTAAAATACGCATAGAATAAAAAATTAAATAGAATACAGCAATTAATGCTACCGGTGTGGCTTACCGAACCAAAATTCTATACGGTCAACTTTTCGTTTACATTTGCCCTTCAATGCCTCCTATAAATATTGACTCTAATCTTAACTCTGTTTCACACCTCTTTCTCTCTTTCTATCTATTTGCTTTAAAACAAAGTTGACACATGGAAGAAAAGCCATCAGCCATGGTCCTCCATATGGTGATTCTTAAGCTCATCCACAGCGTTTTGTACCAGCTTTTAGCAAGTTCATGTTACAAGGCAAGAAGCTATAGCTATGGCTTTTTCTTAAAAACCCCATCTCCAAAATCATCACAGTCGCAGCAATATAATTCTCAGCTGTTTCCTAATGTAAGCAAGTGTAGTTTAAAGAATAGAGAGTCTAATACATTGGTATGTGACATTAATGGAGGTTTATTAAGAACAAGTTCTAATAGTTTCTTCCCTTATTTCATGCTTTTAGCTTTTGAAGGTGGTAGCATTTTTAGAGCACTTTTGTTATTAATCTCATTTCCTCTTTCATGGATTTTGAGTTCTGAGCTTTATTTAAGAGTCACCATTTTTATAACCTTTTGTGGGCTTAAGATTAAGGATGTAGAAAGTGTTGGTAGAGCAGTTTTACCTAAGTTTTATTTAGAAAATCTTCATCTTCAAGCTTATCAAGTTTTGGCATCAACTGGGTGTAGGGTTGTTATTACAAGTGTTCCTAGAGTTATGGTTGAAGAGTTTCTTAGTGATTATTTGAAGGTTAATAAAATTTTGGGTACTGAGTTGCAAGCTTTTGGGAATTATTTCACTGGGTTTTTGACTAAGTCTGGTTTGCTAGTAAAGAAGAAAGCTTTTAAGGATTATTTTGGAGACAAAATGCCTGAGATTGGTCTTGGAAGTTCAAATTCCCATGATCACCTCTTCCTTTCCCTATGCAAGGTATGCAATTTTTATAATGTGGTTTATAGATTATGATTTTGTGCTTAATTTCTTTGCAATTATAAAATTTCTCTTCAACTATAGACAACCACTGCATGGACATGCAAGAGGCAGAAATGTTAATTTCATCTGGGTAATGTATCATTATTGAATATGATATAAATGAGCTCTGCCAAAATTCTCTATTAACCAAGTTCTTGTCAGTTTATATGCATGCAATTTTTTCTTGGTAGCATAAATCTATTAAATGATTTAATTTGACTATTATTCCTTGAGGTGAGGGTGAGACTTCATGGTACAATTGAGCTGACCCAAATTGCTAAATTTACTATTATATCCTTAAATTACTTTAATGATAAATAGAAAGTCAAACATGTCATAAAATGGGTATTATGGACATTTCATAAGTGGAAATCACTTTTTCAGCTAGTGCAAAATGCAGACATATAAAGTATTATTGCATTCTTCCTTTGAGCTAAAACAGAAAAAATATGTACTTATTATTCCTCAATATTCACATAAATAAGAATGCTTATTTTGAGATAAAAAAGATTGCAAACTAAACTAGGCTTGTTTTAACTAATGTAAATTTTGAATTTGAATGTGACAGGAAGCTTATTTGGTGAATGAAGAAGAGAGCAAGAACAATAAGAGCTCAATAATCATGACAAGGGACAAATACCCAAAGCCACTTATATTTCATGATGGAAGGCTAGCTTTCTTACCAACTCCATTAGCAACACTTTCAATGTTCATATGGCTTCCTCTAGGATTTGCTCTTGCTATATTTAGAATCTTGGTGGGTATTTTATTACCTTATAAATTAGCCTTACTTTTAGGTACTTGGAGTGGAGTAGACCTAAGAGTAAAAGGTCATATCCCACCAAATATAGGACATAAAAAGAAGGGTGTCCTTTATGTTTGCACTCATAGGACTCTATTGGACCCAGTTTTTCTTAGTACTTGTTTAAGGAAACCTTTGACTGCAGTAACATATAGCTTAAGCAAAATTTCTGAAATAATAGCACCAATTAGAACAGTCAGATTGAGCAGAAACAGGAAAGAAGATGGAGAAACTATGCAGAAAATGTTAAGTGAAGGTGATTTAGTAGTATGCCCTGAAGGGACAACTTGCAGGGAACCATATTTATTAAGATTTAGCTCTTTATTTGCTGAATTAGCTGATGATATAATTCCAGTTGCTATTAATACTCAAGTAAGTATGTTTTATGGAACAACTGCAAGTGGGTTGAAATGCTTGGATCCTATTTTTTTCTTAATGAACCCAAAACCAAGTTGCGAAATTCAGATTCTTGAAAAATTGCCCAGAGAGCTCACTGTTGCTGGTGGAAAATCGAGCTGTGAAGTGGCTAATTACATCCAAACACAATTGGGCTCTGCTTTGGGATTCGAGTGCACTAATCTTACTAGGAAAGATAAGTATATGATGCTTGCAGGAAATGAAGGAGTGGTTAAACGCTAAGTTAGCCAATTAAGAAGTTGTTTCTAGTTTATAAGTATACGTTAAGATGTTTTTGGTGATTATTATTAATTTTCTGAGAAGATTTTTTGGTGATTAGTTAGTTCCCATATAATTTATATATTCTTTGGTTCGTGTTATTATGTTATGTTTTATGCATACTTAGCATGCACTTGATTATATTAACATAAAACATCCATTTTATCATGTGGTTCACGGATGGATTAGCTAAATAATCTAATAATATCATTGTTTCCGAGCAAATAAAGTAATGTCTATGTCTAATGGATGAAAGTTAAATAAATTATATTTTGGGTAGGTAATTTTATAAGAAAAAGTTATATAATTTAGAAGTTAGGCAGCACAAATGTCATGCCTTCAAATTGATTAATTCCAGAAACGTATATGTTATAAGAAAGACTAAAAATTTTACAATTTGATTTTTTAAATTAAAATAAAGAAAAAAAAAATTGTCTCATTAATGAAAATGCCAATCATTTGATTTTTATTAATGTTATAAATTAATTCGTCATATAATTCGTAAGCTGAAACATAAAACAAATTGAAGACTTTTGATGTTAGAAGTAATCCATAAAAATAAAATTAGTAAAAGAGTTGCATGCAATGGAGTTGACATTAGACTTTTTACAAATCGGTGGGTCTGTACAAATGACTTTCAAGACTTGTCTTATATACTTTGTTTGCTAATTTTACGAGCCCTACCCCAATTTTTAGGATTTTAACATTTCGTACCGCAATTTATAGGATTATGTTATTATTATTCCCAAATTTCAATTTGTATGTCTAAATGCAACCTAACTACTTTGTAAAACAATCTTAGTTTTCTTGGACTATAAAATGTTTAGTATATTAATTTTTTAACAATTACAAAATTCATAAATGAGAGCCACAACGAAATGAAAATAATATGTATTCATAAATTATTTTGGAATATCTGTCATTATTTAGAAACGGAGGTAGTAATAAATTTTTAGTTTTTTTTAATATATAGAAGACCACTAATGTATAAGTAATAATATGAAACAATAAGGGGTAACCATTCCTTTAAATGTCAAATTAATGTTAAAAGTTTGATTAACAAAAATCGAATTTAAGACCTGCACATTATTTTAACGGCTTCCTAAAAGAAATTTTGGTGTCCTTCAAACCACCAAATATTCTTGTTCTTGAAGCATGCAATCTATAGAAAATAAAATGTTTCTCGTTTTTCTCATCCATCCATGTGATTCTCTTAGTCTCATCAAGTGTTTTTTTTTAAAAAAAAAATTAAACCACCGAATGCACTTATTCACTCATTATTATATCACATTTAACTAATTTTTTAAATTAAATTTTGATATCTTAAATCAAAATAACATAAAGAAAATAAAGTGATTTCGCCACTCGTGCCTTCTTTTGGTGCCGAAAAATAATCCACGAAGGAACCATATAAAGCACATGCGAGTTCAATAAATCAAGTCCTAGATAGGATCATGTCTTTCCTAATCGGTTTTCTATCCTGTCTTCTCTTCACTTTCGCCATTGTTAAAGCCCTTCGATACATTGCAAGAAATGGTGCAAAGCTACCTCCCGGTCCAATACCTTTACCCATTTCAGGAAACATCTTTGTTCTTGGCGATAAGCCTCATAAATCACTTGCCAAGCTTGCCAACATTCATGGCCCTTTAATAAGCCTTCAACTTGGCCAAATCACTACTGTTGTCATTTCTTCTCATGCTTGGCTAAACAAGTTCTTCAAACACATGATCTCATTCTCTCTAATCGCACCGTCAATGGTGCTATTCAAGCACTGGACCACCATGAAGCCTGGTTGGCTTGGTTGCCCATCTGAACAGCATGGAGAAATCTTCGAAAAATATGCAATTCTTATCTCTTTACTACGCAGAAACTCCGCCGCTAGAAAATTCAACACCTCTTATCAGATGTTCAAGAAAGTTGCCGTCTTGTCATTGCAGTAAATATTTGTGAAGCTGCTTTCAAAACTACACTGGACGCCTTATCTAACACTGTATTTTCTTTCGATCTTTCTTATTCGAACTCGGACCACCCCATTATTGCTCATGATTTCAAGAGAATATTGGCTTGTATAATGGAAGAACCATGAAAGCAGAATTTATCGGATTATTTCCCTATGATTAGTAAGTTTGACTTCCAAGGTATAAGACATCGCATGTCGAATCATTTCAAGAATCTGCTTGAATTGTTTGATCAAATAATAGATGAAAGGTTGCGGTTAAGAAAAACGACAAGTTATGTACCGGGAAACAACATGTTAGATACTCTTCTCACCATTAGTGAAGACAAAAGCGAGGAAATGAATATTTTTCGAATCAAACATTTGTTCATGGTTTGTTATTCGTATCTTTTTATTGATGAATTACCTTACTTGCAAGCAATTATTAAAGAAACTTTGAGGTTGCATCCACCAGTTGCATTATTATTACCAAGAAAAGCAGGAGTTGATGTAGAGATGAATGGCTTTACAATCCCAAAAGGTGCACAAGTTTTGGTCAATGCATGGGCTATTGGGAGAGACCCAAGTTCATGGAAGGATCCGGGGAGATTTTTGGGTTCGGATATGGATGTTAGAGGCCGGAATTTTGAGCTGATTCCGTTTGGTGGTGGACGGAGGATTTGTCCTGGCTTGCCATTAGCAATGAGAATGCTGTATTTAATGCTGGGGTCACTTATTAATTGTTTTGATTGGACGCTTGAAGATGGAGTTACTCCACAAAATATGGATATGGAAGATAGGGTTGGGATCGCTTTGGTTAAAGCTCAACCTTTGAAAGCTGTAGCAACGAAAGTATAAATTACACATCATACATATGCGTTCCATCAATTCAATGGCGGTGCCCAACAAATTGCGGCTGCAGACTTTTTTTTTTTTTCTTTTTTGCAAGTGAAGTGTCTTATTGTGTGAACTTAGTCTAACATCAATTCTATACTTTGTATTATTTTATTTTTTAAAATAATTAAAACAATTTAAATTAATAGTATACACCAATCACCTTCCAAACCACCAATGACATATTTTTACGTCAATACTCTACTTAAAATATCATTAGTTTTTCTTTTACGTCAATGCTCTATTTAAAATATCATTAGTTTTTTTTAGTATGCGTTGTTTACGTTTAATTCGTTTTATATTCTCGTTATTAATACTATAGTTAATTTGAGTAAATATATTTTGACAGTAATAAAATATATACATATAAATAATAAATTCATGTTTAAATATCTTTAATTATGTTATAAATAAATGATATAACTAAAATTCAAAAATTAAAATATATTTACTTTAATATATTCAGCCTCTTAAGTGATCATTTGTAATAGTAAGATGTTATCTTGTTATTACTGCAACAATGTTTTAGGTCCACCACTTGCTCCGTCTAGCCATAATTTGATAGTAATTCACCTAAATTAAAATCATAAATTATTCTTTGAAATTTGAAACCGAATCTGAATTTAGATTGATCATTCACGAGTTGTCATTACATTGAGCCGCTCGAAAATTAAAGGAGATTTTCAATCATCAAAATATGCTGCAAAATCAGAATAATAAATTAATATGTACTAAGAATCAATTAAATAAGACACATGGTGAGTAGATATTTTAAAAAAAAAAAAAAAAAAAACTTTCTTCTAGCATAAGACACACAAGTTAATAAAGTATTATAGGGCATATTATAGAGATTTAAATTCGTTAAACCCAAGTTCTTCCGGGTGAAGTTATATATATAAACACAAATGAGAAACAAGAGAAATCTCAAAAACAACCTTGTTGATGTTTTTTTTTTTTTTATTATTCTTATAAGGTTGATTATGTTTTTAAAAATATCATTATTTTAATTCAATTTAAATTTAATACTGCGTCTCATTTCTAATCTTAATATGATAAAATTATAATATTTCTTATGAAAATATAACAAACGAATTAATAATATGTAACCATTCCTAAATTGAATTCTAAATCATATATAATAAATGAATTAATGATAATATATCTAAATAGTTAAACCATTGTCAACCCAAAAGCAACACAAACAACAATAACATTTGTGGTTATTGTGCTTTTGGTTCTAACGCCTTATCATTTGTGGTTGTTTGGTTGTTATTGTTCTTTCTTACGTTAGATTTACGGAAACAATAACAATTAAATTTAATTAATATTTATTTAAATAATAATAATTATATATCTAAATAGTTATCATTTCTAAATAGCACGAATGCACAAATAAAAGCACAAATAAGGAAATATTAGAATCAGCCAAAATACTCCTGTTTTGAGGTTAAATCTGTCATTTTAAAATTATATAAATTAATTTATAAAAAAAATATTCAATTTAAAAAAGGTTATCTAATGTATTATATTATGTTAATAGTAATAATAATTAATTAATTAATTAATTCAATTTAAATCATATTATAAAAAAATATTATCTTAACCTCCTGACATATGCAACCATAAAAATAATTACTTAGGCTAATTTCTTTTTTAAAAAAAATTACTTATGGTACGTGTATGTGTGTGAGCACATAATTTAAAGCATTGGAAAACAATAAAATTTTTCAAAAGTAAATAATGAAAAATATTTTTACGAATATACATATGAATCAAATTGAAAAAAAAAAAAAAAAAAAACTACACTGAAAAGTCCTTCAATTTGACACTATTACATTACTCTATTCAATTTTTAAGAATATTCAAAGAATTTGACAGAAAATTCTTAGAATATTCCTAAAAATTGGACAAAATGACGATATACTGTAATAGTGCTAAATATCAAGAATTTAAGAGTATTAAGTAAAAAATGTTGTGATGATATTTCCACGGATTGTGTTTTTAAGTACACCAGAAATATCTACTGGATAGTTAACTAACTCAACTCAACATATTTTGACTTGACGGGTTCTCCGCCTTCAGACAACTGCTCTTGGTGATGAGGATGTTAATCGGCTCACGGGGACACTTCTAGTACCGATAAGACAATCAGACGGAGGTGAAAACGTCTAGCAATTGTCATTTCTATTTTTTTTTTTTATTTTGTTATCTTCATTTTTTTTGCAATGGTCGACGCTTCCAATATTTTCTTTTAAAAAAATTAAATTAAAATTGTAAAATTATAGTTTAGACTATAAATTTTTCATTAAATCCACAATTTAATCGAAATTAGATTAAAAGTTAATAGAAGGACAAAAATATCCAACGCAAATAAAACACAGAAATAAAAAAAAAATTATTTCAAAAAATACATAGACAAAAATGTAAATTAAAAAAATACAATGACAAAATTATAATATTTTTTTAATGAATTTACACAATATATTATAATTATTTATCTAACTAATTAATATTAATTCATAACTTGTAAAATATGTTATTTATATTAACAATCACAATTTTTAAAATAATCTTATAGTTAAAATTATTAAAACATAAAATATTTGTATAATTTATAAATTTTTGTCAAAATATGAAAATGAAATAGCTATAAAGTAGTTAATCCATGCTGATTAGTTGCAGAATCAAAATTCTATAGCTAATAGCTTTGTTTTGAGGAAATAACTATGAAATTTTTCCCTTTGCAAATCTATTGGAAACACCTAATTTGTTCTAATTTTTTGTCACCCTTAATAGATCTTCATTTAAATTTAAATTTCATAGCTAATACCTTAGTTGGAGTTATGAGTTTTCTTTGTCTGTAAACACCCATTTTATTTTGATTTCTGCAGCTCCTTGTTCATATTGCAGCTAAGTACAAAGTTTGTGATGTCCTCATTACTTGTGAGCAAAAGTTAAAAGTTAGTGACCAAGCTTATTTAGACAGACAAGTATTAAAAAAAGGAAAAATACAACTCACCAAACTACACCACAACACCATTTTGCTCATGTTAGATAAATGTAATATATAAACCTACTTTTTCTAAATAATACCTAATTTCTATATTATTATTATTTTATTTATTTATAATATTTAATATTCGAATATTATTAAAATTTCATTCAAATAAAAAATTCAAATAATAATAATAATAATAATAATAATAAAGCATAACGATTTCAGCATCATCTCGTAGAGAGATTCGGGAAAATATACATTTATGTGAAAATCCAAACTATCTGTATTGAACAGAAAGACCCTATAAAGCTTTACTGTTCCCGAGATTGGCTTTGGGCCTATCCTGAGCAGCTTAGGATCAAACACTGATGAGCACATTGAAGGCAAGGGCTCTCACAACTGTAATATGTAATATAAGTAAAAAGATTTTTATTATTTTTATTATTACCATTTTCAATAATAAAAATATGTATATGAGAGGAGAGGAGATTATAGATTAATCTATTTCTATATTAAACTTATATTTATTTTTTTATAAATTTTTTATATACAAGAAAAAAAAAGATAGTATGATAGAAAGACTTACTAATGTTTTTGTTTAGCGGATAATTACTTTACATATTTCAGACTTCTTTTACCTTGAGAAAATTTTTTGCTTCTGAAGTTATTTTTTCAGAAGGCTTTTAAAGCTAATTTTGGGATTATATATTACTGGATAAAAAGAGTTTTTTATTTTTTTAGACCAAACAACACCAATTAGATCGAGAAAGGAGCTTTTTGTAGAGAATGCTAACAGATGGGATGTGAGCAAATTGATGGAGCTTTTTAGTGCTAGAGATGTTCAATCCATTCTCAATATTCCACTTAGCTCTGGGGGAGGCGAGGATATTATGGTATGGCACTTTGACAAAAGGGGTTTATATAATATGTGGTCTAGTTATTATGTAGATCTTCGAGAAATGGGGAGGGAGTCTCAAAGGTGTGCTGGTGAGTATTGGGAGGGTCTATATGGAAAATTGAAGTAAAGTCATTGATTTTTTATGGAGAGCTCTAAGAAATATTATCCCTACGTGTGAGAGGCTTAGGAGTAGGGGGGTGGTTGAGGTTGGTGATTGTGTGTGGTGTGGGTGTGGAGGTTTGGGTTGGGGTGGTGGTTTGATGTATTGATGCTAATTTATCTTGAGCTTTATATGCAGGTTTCAAATTTCAAGAAGGAAGTTACAACTTTTGGCAATGATGTCTTGGAAGATATGGTTCGCAAGGAACCAATTTTTGTGGAAAAGTACACAAATGACTGGCCAAAGCATTGTTGTGGCAGCTAGTAATTTGTTGGAACAATTTCAAGCTGCTCATGATGACCTGTCTACCTCAGCCCTTCAAAGGACTTTAAACCCGTTGGTCACTCCATTGAATGTGGCTCCTAGAATTGTCGTGGAAGCTAGTGTTTTCAAGTAGCTTTGTCATGTTGATGATGCGGAACTTCGGGTGGCAAAAATATGTGGGTTTGGGCTCTCGTTGAGGTCGAAGAAGGCCATTTTATCAAGGATATCTCGGGGATATTGTGATGGGGACTTCGAGGCTAGAGTTTTGGAAGCCTTAGCATTACGTGAAACACTACGTTTTATTTCTCGGCACATGTTGGGAAATGGATGTATTTTTATTTATTCCCACTTGTGTGCTTTGCTATTTCTAGTTCTTCTCCTGACTGTTCTGAGTTTGGATCGTAAAGATTTGTCGATGACTAGTCTCGATGTTGGGGTCAGTTGGGTTAGACGGCAAGCTAAAGAAAGAGCTCATAAGTTAGAAAAAACTTCTTTTTACAATGCTAGCTTTCATGTTTGAGACTTTATTTCAAATAGTTTGCTTTGATTTTTATTCTATGAGATAATAATATAAGTAGCTTCTTTCAAAAGAAAAAAAGATGGAAAATTTTATAAGGATAATTCGAAGTCTTATTTTAGATGATATGCTATTTTAACTTGTAAATAGGATTTTTTTTTGAAAGGTATAAATAGGAAGTTATGTTTAAGCTTATAAGAAATAGTGATGAACATTAATGAGCGAGTATTTCTCCAATTTGTGTGATGTTAATCAATTATAATTTCTATGTTAAATTTGAATATAGGTCTTAGATAAGTTTAAAATTATTTCGATTATTATGTCATAATAGCTTAGCATGCCAACAGAAATAACATTTGTTTCTGTCAAAGAAAAAAAAAAGGAAAAAAGAAATAACATTTGTTGGAAGTTTGCCAAATAAGTTTAAGTTTTAAAGATTCCCGAAGAAGAGGACATACATATTTGACTTCTGGGAGCAAATATATATAATAATATAGAGTGTGGAAAATTAGTCAAGAATCAAATTTAATATATGTACATAATTATATATACTAGGCAAAATTTACTATGGCAGTAATTTTTCCTAAATGTATATAAGTGATGCTAGCTAATACTATAAAACATTAGTTTTAATTTAAATGCTAATTAATATAATTAGACACACCCTGGGTTGGTCTCAACAACCCCGTCATAAACATTCGTGCATCTAACCTCACTCACCTCAAAAAATTATGGAAATAATTGAATACACTCTTTTGTATTAATCAAATAAATATGTATTCTCTAAAATTAACCTAAAATGTTCATATAGTTTATACTAAATGTATTAGGTCTCTAACTATTTGTTTTAATTCTGTATATTATAGTAAAAATAAATGTAAAAATTAAACAATTCCAATTATCTAAGACTATAACATAAATAATAGATGTAGTTTTAATTTTCGGAATACTCTAATTTTGGGGTTTAAAAAGAAAGAATAGAAGAATTTTGTTTTCTTTTCACCTACGAAATTTAAAATCTACTTCCATTAGTATATAAATCAAATCAAGTATGCTAGAAAAATTCATTCACTCAAACCAACCCACAAAAAAAAAAAATGGATTTATTATTATATTTTCTTCTTATTCTTGCCTTTGTTCATGTTCTTAGTTTCATTCCTAGAGGAAGAAGAAGCCAAAAAAGTTCAGGCACAAAGCTTCCACCAGGTCCGCAACCATTACCAGTTGTAGGAAACCTCTTTGATCTTGGTGCCAAACCCCACAGATCATTTGCAAAACTAGCCAAAATTCATGGCCCTCTAATGAGTCTAAAACTAGGTCACATAACCACTGTTGTAATTTCTTCCGCAGATTTGGCTAAACAAGTTCTTCAAACCCATGATCTCAAATTCTCTGACAGAACTCCTATGCACGCTATCAAATCATACAACCATCATCAAGTATCAGTAGCTTGGTTACCTGTTGGACCATTATGGAGAAATCTGAGAAAGATATGTAATAGTTATATCTTTACTAATCAGAGACTCGACGAAAATCAAAGCCTTCGTTTCAAGAAAATTCAAGAACTGATTTCTGATGTTCAAGAATGTTGTTCTAACGGTGTAGCTATTGATATTGGTCAAGCAGCTTTTAAAGTTATGCTTAATTCTTTGTCTAATACCGTTTTTTCCGTTGATTTGTCTGATTCTGGTTCTGATATTGGAAAGGTGATTAAGAAAGCTGTGAGGGGGATCATGGATGAAGCAGGAAAGCTTAACTTGGTCGATCTTTACCCTATTCTTGGAAGAATTGACCCGCAAGGGATACGGCGTCGTATAGATGCTCATGCAAGGAATTTGTTTGATGTGTTTGGTCGTATAATTGATGAAAGATTGATGGAAAGGGAAAAGCAAGGCTATGTTGCAAAACATGACATGCTTGATACTCTTTTGAACCTTGAACAAGATGAGAAAGTGGAGATGATGGACAGAAATATCATGATACATTTGTTCTTGGTAAGTTTTAATTCAATCAATGGTGTTAGAAGGCATATTTGCAATCTTAGCGATTAAATTTACATATGTATCTGGTTCATGACGTACCTTCTATCATTAGCTTTCAAATTCAACATTGATTTTCTTCACTTATTTTTAATATTTTGACCTTAAAATTTTCCAATTTGAGGTTGTTAACAGGATCTGTTTTCTGCTGGGACTGATACAACTTCAAGCACATTAGAATGGGCAATGACAGAACTACTACGAAACCCAAAGACATTACTAAGAGCTCGAGTAGAGCTAGAAGAAACAATTGGCAAAGGAAAATTACCAGAAGAATCAGACATTTATAGACTCCCTTACTTGCATGCAATTATTAAAGAAACCTTAAGAATGCACCCACCAACTCCTTTCTTGTTGCCTCGCATGGCAGGAGCCAACGTAGAAATGTCTGGTTACATGGTTCCGAAAGGCGCTCAGATTATAGTCAATGCATGGGCTATAGGTAGAGATCCAAGTCATTGGAAGAATCCAATATCTTTTCTCCCAGAAAGATTCTTAGGATCAAACATTGATACTCGCGGCCACCATTTTGAGCTTATTCCATTTGGTGCTGGACGAAGAATTTGCCCTGGATTGTTGTTGGCTATAAGAATGTTACATATGATGCTAGCTTCTCTTATTAATTGCTTTGATTGGAAGCTAGAAGATGGAATTACGCCAGAGAAGATGGATATGGAAGACAAGTTTGGCCTCACTTTAGAGAAGGAAAAGCCCTTGCTTGCTATACCTATGCAAATCTAATTTAATTAGTACTTCTTATGTGGTTTAATATTGGCAAAATCTAATAATCAAGTGGGATATATATGGCCTTTTCTTCAATTTGAATAATAATGTATTCTTATAATTTCTTGGATAGTTAATAAATTTTGAATCCACAACATGATTATAATTCATAAAATGACAATTTATGTAGAATTGGAGAATAAAACATATTTCTAGTCTACTACGTTAAATTTAATTCTGTTTATTTGCATACAATAGTTTTACACGTACTTTGTTATACATGTATTTTGAATTTATTTCCGTTCTACCAATTAATCGGTAATACTAGAATTTCAGATTTAGTATTACTAAAATTCAAATCAAAATGTTTGATCTAAATAAATCAAAACCATATTTTATTTAAAGAAAAATAGGGGCAAATTTAGTCAATCTTCTATTTATACACGATTCATCTATACAATACGTGTATATCATTTTGGTGGATCATGTACGCAAGTCCAAATTTATTGCATTAACAATGTTAAAAATATAACACTTTTTGAGTAATTTTTTTTCTCGTCTAAAGTTCTTTCTTTAACAAACTTGGTAATTAGGAAAAACTTTCCTGTTGTTTTTTTTATTTTATTTAAAGGGTATATATTCACATTCGTTTTTATAATTGATGATATAATGTTTTTTTTTTAATTTAAAAAAGAATAAATTGCTTTATCATTCATATCAACCTGTTAGAAAACAATTATGATGTATTAAGTTGATTATTCTATTCGATTTCTCCCAACTACATTGTCAGCAACTTATCTATTTGGTGCATAATGGAGGGTTAAGAAAAAATTGTAATTAATTCAAGAATTATATATATATTATTGAAATAATACCTTTCATATCGAAGTTGCACCACATCTTGGTGAACTTAGTTATAAAAAATTCACCATATACATACTTACTGCTATATGATTAACATTAAAGTTTCATGTTACTTTATAAGACTTACCTGAATATGCCCTAAATGAACTTTTCACCCTCAACTTTTAAACTTTTTAAAATTTCATTTCCATTTGAATTTTTTAAAATTTCACCTAGATATGGACAATAGCATCACAAATTGAAGTAAATTAAAAGTTCAGTGGATTGAAGTCGTAAAAAGCTGCCAAGTCAGCGCTATAGAATGCCAAGTGGTCGCCACAATGGATACTAAGCTATTTTAGTTCGTTGATGACGTGGATTGAAATGCTTACCTGAGAGAAGATAGAACAAATCGGACCTCGATAGAAGAGAACATTGAACAAATCGGAAGTCTTTACCTGAGGTCGAAATCCAAAACATCCCAAGTCAGTTCGGTTTCGCAAATAGTCAAAATGGAAAGAAAAGGTTTTATGCATATTCAAGATCGGATGCTCCCATATCGCAAATAGTCGACTGAAATGGGGTTTCAGCATTTCGGTCCACGTCATCAACCAACAAAAACAGCTTAGCATCCATCACGCGACCATTTGGCATTTATTGAACTTTCAATTTCCTTCAAGGGAGCTTTAAAGAAATAGCATAAATTTTATAGTAAAATTAAGAGATTAGCACATATTTTTAAAAATTAAAAAAATAACATATTTTTTATAAAAAATCCAAAACTGCCCTGGTATATATATAAGTACATATAAAATATTATACTTTGGGTATATATACAAGTATATATAGACTATATATACTCGAGGTATATATACAAGTATATATAGACTATATATACTCAAGTATATATACTAGTATATATAGACTATATATACTCGGGTATGTATTATAATTTGTAAAATCCATTGCTATGATTTATGAAATATATATAATAGTATATGTGGTTTCATATATGCTGGGTAATATGCTATTTATTCATATATACTGTCATATATAATAACAAATGAATAGTATATATGACAGTATATATAGATCATATATACTGTTACAAAAACTATGTATGAACAATTTATGCTAATTTGTGAAGGTCATGTGCTATGATTTGTGTGGAGTATATATACTAGTATATATGATTCATATATATCACATT
>CANUEY010026877.1:0-35949 GCA_948099555.1 Croton setiger
ATGTGTTGACTAATATGGATATGTAAAGTGACACAGATATTATACTATATGTAATTGTTTGGGTAAAAGGAGTCCTACGAGATAAATTCTTTTATCAGGTTCTGTTTAATGTTTTGCAATTATGTTTTATTGATTTGTTTATATTATATAGTTTGCACTTACTGAGTTCGCAACTCATTAAATTGCCTTTGTATGACTCCAGGTTTCCTAGGGGCAACTGACAACGTCAGCTCCAACGTCTTTTCCTCTGGGTCGGTCAGTCGAAGCTTAGAATCTCTCTCTCGCATTTTATCAGTTGTATCATTTTGTCAAGTAGATTTTTGTGTCTTATGTCTTGTAAATGAAGTTTTGGGATAAATAGGTTATTGGTTTGTAATATATTATCAGTGAGGTTTGGTTTATGCTTTTGGTTATTTGTATGATAATGGCTAAATTGGTCTTAGGTAAAAATGAGAATGTAATAAAAAAAAAATATAGCATGTTTTATGACGTAGGAGTACAAGTTAAGGATGTTACACTTATAGGATCAAAAGAAATGATGTATGTCTTATAACAATGATATATATGTGATTTGGTATATGTATGTATATGTATATTTATATGCATATGTATGGGAAACAAAATTAGTAGTAACGTCACCCGACGTATGATAAATAAAAAAAATGGTCTGTTTTATGACATAGGAATATAGAATGAGGTGTTACAGCAGCTTTGGCAAGAAATGAGCAGCTCGCTAAGTTGAAAACCTTAAAGGGCGACTTAAGCAAAAGTTAGAGCTAAATAAAAATAACAAAAAAACAGAATTGTACTTGGGAAGTCAAAAAATTTTCACAAGTTCAAAAAGAGCTAAGTCATAAGTCAAAAATCCAAAAGTTGAGTCAAAAAAGTCAAAAAAGTCAAAATTAACAAAAACACTCAACATCGAGTCAACCTAGAAAATCTATGTTTCCCGCTCTTTGCAGGGGGCAACGTCGTCATTGTCTTCCTTAGACTCTAAGTCTTCCTTTGGCTCTGCCATTTTAGGGGTCAGCTTGATCTCTTCGTCGGTCACCTCATCATTGCCAATAGAACCTTGAGTCCACCCTTATAGTTTACTCAGTAGGACGTTCCTTCTTAGTTTCTCAATCGGCCATACTTGGGAGATAAACCAAGTTCGGTACTCGGGAGAAATGTCAAGTACACACTAGTGTCAATAGTGCAAGAAAGCATAAAAAAAAAATCAAACGGCAGAGTCTCCTCCTAAGTTCCCCCCTTAAAAGCCAGCATGTTCCAATGCAGTCATCTCCTTTATTTGCTTAATCAAGTGGCAAAATCATAGATCTCTAAAGCTTGTTAAATAGAAAACCTGCCAAGAGGCATAAAACAAAGGCTAGTATATTAAGTCTCATCTATCAGAGATGACTGAATCATTTTCTGCTCATCCACTAACATTGTTTGGGCATATGTCTTAGTAAAGTGAAAAAGGCTCTCAAGAGACCTTAGGCAGCCAGTCTTGATCTCGTACCTAATCAAGGGGACTTTCGGATCACATCCCACTACTGCATAAACTTCCTCAAAAAAAGGGGGCACATTTCCCCATTGTGGCCCAAAGAGAAAGATGTGAGCTTCAGGAACCCAAAATCTGATGCAAGCCATCAAGAAACCCCAATCCACTACTACCCCTCATAAAATGGTCAAAGCAACCAAAACATATGGTCTCATATTGATCCTTTCCACTTTCGGGTAAATTTCTATCTCGATCTTCATGGCCTTATCCACCATCTCCTCCATGCTATTGTACTCGTACATCTCTAGCTCACTTGCAATTCGTTAATTGAGTCCTCCAAGAAATCTAGACATCAACTTATGCTTATCTTTCTTAATATGAGCTATAGCTATGATCATCTCTATCTCCTTGTGGTATTCTTCCACACTTTTACCACATTGCACTAATTTAATGTAAAGGGATGAATCTCTGCCTTATAACCTCTTTCAATACCTTTCATGGCGCCATAACTCTCAAGCCCTTGTCTCTTTTATTAGATTTTAACTGATCCCACCAAAATGTAGCATAACCTTGAAACTCAACAGCTGTCATGTGAGACTTCTTCTCCTCCGAGTAGTTACGACACTCGAAGATTTATTCATCCTTTCTTTCCCGTTAAATATACTCTTCAGCATTGTTATTCCATTTGAATTTAGGAACTTTCATCTTGATAAATGTTAAATCATTATCAACAACTTGTGTTTGTTCAACTTCGGCTTCTTTATCATATTAGTCGAACCTTGCTCTTCCCCTTCCAAGGTCACCTCTATAACCTCTCCTAACATTCTCATTGATACCCTTTGCTTTATCTTGAACCAGTATTCTCATTGGTTGCATAACTCTATGGGGAAACCTCATAGGAGTAGTTTTCTGTGACATCCTTAAGTGCATTATGCTCTCGTTTATCTCTGCCATGGACTGAATCAATCTCTCGAATTTTCCATTAACTGTCTGCTTGAATATTTGGTAATCCTTGAAGATATCTTGGGACTCTTTCTCTCTCTCTCTCTCCACTGCTACCAGCATCAAGACCTTTATTTTTATATATGTTTTTGCTCATTGCAAACTCATAAATAAACTACAAGGAGAAAATTAGTTTAAACAAAAAGAAAATCACTCAAGTGTTTACGGTCTTACCTCTCCTCGCTAATTCTTCGATTTGCACTTCCAAACAAAGATCACAATTATCAATTATCAAGCATTTTCAAGGAAAACTAAAACCTAAATCTTGGAATGACTCCTAAAAAGAAACTTGATAATCTTTGGAGGCAACAGAAGAAAATTTGTGCTACATGATAATTAAAACCAGACTATCGATACAAACAATAATACTCCAACAACTTTAAAAAATCAATGGAAGATCAACAATAAAATTAGAAATAATGAGGTCAATAATAGATGATTTGGATATGATGTTGAAAAACAACTCACCTTTAGCAAGCTAATTTATGGATCTAATCAATTTTACCCAAAATGCTGGTATGAAAACACTCCACTAATTTTAGATTTAACTACTTAACCAAACATATTAGCAAATTGAATTATTTAGCAAACTTCATTCTTCCTTTTTTTTATTTAATTAAACAACATCCACCAATAATTTGGAAGGTAACATGAATTTAAAAGCTATCAATTTTTTCATATAAGTTAAAGAACTTCACAAAACTAAATTTAGAATCAACACAAATGGAAACAATTCCTAGACCTTATGAATAAATAAGAATTTACTCGTTTTAGCTCTGATACTAAATGATGAGAATCCTAAGACCTAACGTTGACTCAATAGAAATTAAACTGAAATTAAAAATAGATAGATAGAAATTTATCCGAGATAAATTTAAATACAAATCAACGCGGAACCCTAAGGAAATAGGCCACGAACCCCGTCACACAATATGATAGTTGAAATCCAACAACAAGATAAATCACCTTCTAAGACACTCAATGCTTAACAAAGCACAAATGCCTATAATTGAAGGATCTGTGAGATCAAACTTAAAGAACGCCGCAATGAAGTTGAGTTAATCTAATTTGTGATGTACTCAATGAAAATTAAATCCTCACTTCTCTTAATCACAAAATAATTGCAAAAACAATATTGAAGTTTGAATAGATGAATAATGAAAGATATATGATTCTTTGCAATATTTAAAAGACCTATTTATAGGTTTACAAAGATTATTCCTTAACCTAGAAGGAAAAACACAAAAAAGTACAAGCTAAAACGTAATTAACTAATACGACATGACTAGGGATACGACTGTATGGTGTACGTGTCGAACAAAACTTCAATCTTCCATCATTCGCACACGTATATAAAACACGCCAGTGTTTATGTGAAAACGACCGTGTTGGTTGCCTGTGTTCGTGTCTAGAGTAACTTTGATGTTGCATAATCAGAAGACACAATTGTGGTGTTAACCGTGTTCACCTCTGGAACAATCTTGTTATTGCACATTCAGAAGACACGGCTGTGCTGAGGCCGTGTTCAGTTCTGATTCAACCTTTTTCTCTTCTAACCCTAAAAAACACACACTAAGTAAAACTACTAACTTAGGCATGCCTTCAAGCTCTCTCGAACACTTATCCAATGCTTGATTAGTCAACTCCTTGGTCACTTGGTCTTGAATATGCATTCCAAGCGTTGTTCCAAAGTGTTAATGGATCCTTGACCTGGACCTGGTTCGTATCAGACAGTATTGTGCTTAGGAGTTTTGATAACTTACTAAGTGATATAGTATAGCCTCCCTTTTGCACCAAATTTGAAACCTCTGCATCCTACCATCTCCGTGAAAAATAAGATGAGTAATCAGGTCACTTCCTCATTTTCAGTTTTGGTAACTTACCAAGTGATATAGTATAACCTCCCCTTTGCATCGAATTCGAGACCTCTACATCTCACCATCTTCGTGGAAAATAAGATGACTAATCAGGTCACATCCTCATTTTCTTATTTTCTAGTCTCTCTCTTCTTTAAGATTGCATCATTTAGATTGTAATCATTTCCCCTTCATTATTTTCCACACCCCTTTTAACCTGTTCAAACAAAGTTATTTTCTTATCTTTGGTCAACTATGTTAAAGCAGTTTTTATGGTTTTATTAAGTGGTGTTAAAGTTAAACATCTTGATTTCTTATCAATGGTTCAACACCAGAATCTACAATTGAATAGGTTTTGTACGTTTCCAATAAATCATTTTGGGAAAATGATTTTGAAGGATTAAAATTTTCCAAAATGATCGATTGTTGTACTTCAAAAGATGTTGTACAAGCTTTACTAGGTTGGTGCCTAACAAAATACTGAATCATGCATTGATTTGATATTACCTTGTTCTATTCAACTTGAGCTTACGTGCATGCTAATTAGAAACTAGAATCACCAGATAGATTCTGTGAAATTACGAAATTTACAAAGTTTGTTGAGTCATTAAAGGTTGAAGTAGCCAAACCACAAGGTTCAATTCTTTGTTAGTTTTCTATAAAAACCTTCAATGTTTGATTCCTTAAAAATTCTTAATTTGTAATAGGACAAGGGGCAACCAATCTCCAGGAAAACTGCTCCCACTAGTTTTCTCGCTAAAAAACCTGCAGCCTATCGCCCACCGCATGCCATAAAAACAGCTGCTGTTCAAGCAAAGGTATATGAAAGAGCTATTGAACTTCAAAATTAAGAAGTTTGTTTCGTCGAATTGCTAGTCAGGGTAATGGTTTTTATGTCTCCTGGTACCGGATGCATATTTATTTTCTGTGGAAACTCTATTGAACTCATATCCAATTCTGTGGAATCTGCAATTTAATAGGTTTTGTACGTTTATAAGAGCCATTGAACTCATTTTGCGATCACGCATTTACACAGTTAAAGATAATTCAATTAGTTGCTTTTTTTTTTTTCCAGTTGTTTAGAGGAAGAACTGCTGAGCAAGTACATATTATTTTGGCATTTTCTATTACAAACCAGATTCTATTTGCAAGTACTATAATTTTAGAGCATCGCGCATCATTTCCACAGGTAAACGAGCAAGCATGAACTGAAAAACACGTAGAAAACGGGGAAACAGAAGGCCAAGAAAGCTGCTGAGCTGCATTTAAGAGCTCATGATTGGGTGCAAATTTACTGTGGTCTGAGCTTGCACTTTAGAGGATCTCACAAAATTCCCACAACCCCTGGATCAGATGTTAAGAGAGTTTTTCTTCTTCCTTTTGGGTTTTTATGATAGAATATGAGGTGAGCAATCTGGACTCATCTGTCATTTGGTATTTTGTATACAAGACTCAAATTCAAAATAAATGGATAACAAAGAGGGTGGAAAAACAATTTGTCGTTCCTACGCACTAATTGTTTTCTGAAAAATTGAAACAGAATTCTATACTTATAGAACATTTGCAGAACATAAAATGAAGAACAAATGTCTAGTTATTAATACTTCAATCATAGAACATCTTCATTTGATTCTAAAGCTAGTGCAAAATAATGCAGCAGCTTCCATGTTTGCGCACTTATGTAACTCAGAATTTAATGGCGGTTGTCCATGTACCTTGCACACTAGGGTTGGGTGTCACATGCCTTGTCTTCAGTTTTACTACTTTTCTTCCAAGAGAATTCCTTAGCCTGGTGGCCTGTAATAGTATTTCCTCTGGAGTCAGATTCTTCACGCAAACCACCCGCTCGTTTTTGTTCCCTGTTCACAAGGTGCATGAAAGAAAATCGAGAATGATTTAGTATGCACATGAACACCACATGCAAAGACACCACAAATGGGCATATGTCCCCACATATATGGGAAGAGAAAGAAATAACTTACTGTAAAGGCCCTTTAAAAATGGATGCTGCCCACGATTAAGCTCAGCAACCACCTTCAACTGAGGATTTGTCTCTCTAAATACCGGAAGATGTGACTCCATAAATGCCCTGCCAAATTTGATAGACAGAAATGTTAGAGAAAGATTTCAAGGAAACCGCTATATTTAAATGAACAAAGAACTCAAAGGGCATAGTTGTCTACAAAGCAAACAAAATTAACTTGTTCTTTTATCCCAACATTAATCAATTTTACTATTCATTATTTACAAACTCTCATAAGATTTATCATGATTCTCTATCAACTTTACAAGTTGCCGAATTGGTCGCTAACAAGCCCATCCTGCTTGAAATGACCTAAAATAGAAGTGATAAACTAAATTTAAGTACTTTAGCACTCTTACATTTCATAACTTAATATCAAATATGCAATTAATAAATAGAAGTGAAATAAAATTCTGACCATGCATTCTGGAATGTAAAAAGACATTTAAACTACACATATCTGTAGCTGTTCCACATTTGCACCATAGAAATAAACCATAAATAAAATTAAGGGAAACTCTATCCAGCAGAAAAAGAGCAGAATACAACTTAAAGCTGATAATGGGGTTAATTAATTTCAAGTTCGAGATTGAAACAAAACTTAGGAACTTAAAAAACTGCACCTATCTTCAACCTTTCCACTTTTGCACTAAAGAGATAAAATCTTTGAGCATAACAGAATGCGAAACTGATAATAGGGTTAATTAATTTGGAGTTAGAGATCAAAACACAGACAAGGAACATAAAAACAAATTCATCATAACAAGACAACAGTAAATTTCATATCATGTTCACAAGTATGAAATTTTAATTCATCTCTATAAATCATTTAATATTATATTTGATAGAAAAGAATGGGTAATTTGAAAAACATACCTGATGCCCCTGCTACTTCCTCCCCAATCACAATAGCTGACTACCAGCTTTTGAAGTTGCCAAACACCTCTCAAAGCCATCTAATCAGAAAAGAAGAGAAAAAGAAATAAAACAAAAATCCATTATTGTGATTTGATTTTATTATTTTCCACATAATTCTAAGGGAAAATTATATGTTTGTCCCTGAGTTTTAATGTAATATACAATTTTGGCCCTCTGTTTTTCAAAATAAACGATTTTGTCCCTATGTTTTGTTTCCATCCAACAATTTTGTCTTTCTGTTAAGTTTTTGGACATTTTCCATTAGAACTTTGAAAAATAGACACGTTTAATTCTCAACTATAATATAGATTATAATTATATATTATATTATATTATATTATATTATATTATATTATATTATATTATATTATATTATATTATATTGTATTATATTATATTATATTATATTACTATAATATAGTGAGACCCCATATGCCAGTACTTGTATTATCATCTTATTCTTTACAAATGCTATGTTATGTGGGTAAAGTGTAAATGTAAATATTGCCTCACTTTCTATCTTCTCCTTCTCACAACACTTTTTACACACATTTGGTGGTTTATATTTACCTAATCATGCATAACTAGAAAATTAAAATAAGATTATTATTATTATTATTATCAATTCCCTAAAGCAATCAACCTCTCAAATCTTTTAAATTAATGTATCATTATCCAAAAATTCCAATTTCCAAACCTTCCACTTGAAGCATAAATAAATTTGCAGTCAATCAAAGCACTGCAATGCCAAATCTATTTACATTAATTCTCCAATTTTGTTGTTTTCTACAGAACATGTGAACGAAGACTTAATTTAGCAGCATGAAACAAGAATATGGCAATAACAGTTTTCTTTTATTGACCCAAAAGGAATTAATTTTTCAATTTCCTAAAATTATAAGCAACAGGAATCCATCGCAAGCAAGCAGAGATTATTCTAGCTTTGAGCATCATAGAACAGCAAGCAAAAAGAAAGAATCTTATCAAAATATACTAGAATATTGATTAAATATGCAACTGAAAATATAAAATAGAATATTGATTAAACATGCAACTGAAATATAAAATTAATACTTGATTTTTGCTCTATAGAGGCAGTGCTGGGTATTTCTTCCTTAGTAGCACAAGGTCAGGCGCGGCAGCTTGGTGGGGCTGACCGACTGGTTGTGGTTGAGCGGAGCGGCGGCGGCTTAGGTCAGGTGAGTGTGAGACTGGGCTGCGGCGGTGCGGCTGAGAGTGAGAGAGAAGAGAGAAGAGATGATGAGAACAAGACTGATGAGAGCAGCAGTAAAACGAAGAAGGAAAGGGCTGAAAGAAAACCTAATTTATAAAGGAAGCAGAAAATGACTTAGTATAACAGTGTGTTTCGGTTTAACCGAAATAATCGAAATTTTCATAAGTGATAATGAAAATTGAATATTTTTTATTAACTGAATCGAAAAATTAAAAAATTTTTTTAAAATTTCAATTAACGGAATCAAAATTTTTTTAATTCGGTTTCAATTCTAATCAACTCTACTCAACCGAATGGGAGCAATGATTGAACAATTATGCCTTACAGACAATGAAGAGTAATTTTCTTTATTTATATATAATAGTGTTTGAAATTTTTGCGTCCCTCCCCTCTTTTTATTGTTAAGACTCCTCTTCTCTTCTCTATGAAAAAACAAAGGTTCGTGGTATCTGTGGCGTGTGGCGCGGCGGTGTTATCAGAGCGGCGCTTGAATTGGAATATCCGTTTGGTGAAGAAGCAACGGCCGTTACTTTAAAGGAAACGAGAAAGCACAAATGAGACAGAAAGGAAAGAAGAGAAAAAAGAAAAAGAAAAAGAAAATGGTGGATTTGTTTATTGGAAAAGCAAAAGCATTTAGACGAAGAAGCACTAGCAGTACATTCTTTTCTTGTTAACAGAGCAATCAGTGATCACTTTTCCCCACTCTACACCCAAAGTATCTCCAAAAAGCAATCAATTAGTGTATAATGGCTTCTCCTTATCATACAAAAACATCAACCAATAATTGCTCGATTAGACGACGAAGAAGCACCAGGGCTTGGCTATGGCGAGCTCCAGCGGGACTAAGAATGACGGCGGCCCGCCTCGCTCGCTGTCCCGGAGGATGACACGGGCTCAGACTATGATGGTCAATTTGCCCGATGAGGACACTTCTGCTTTCGATAGCGATCTTGTTCCTTCTTCTATGTCTGTTATTGCTCCAATTCTCCGTGTCGCCAATGAGGTTGAGAAGGACAATCCCAGGGTTGCTTATCTCTGTAAGCATCAAATTCTTATTTACTTATTTGTAGGGTAACTAAAAACTTCAACTCTCTGCTCTTCGTAAGGAGTGCTTTATAATTATTTCAGCAAATATTTGGTTGAGTATGTACGATGATTTTTCAGTCATTTTTCTTTCTTTACCCTGGACAAAGTAGGTTATTGAATGTTCAATCATTTTGGAAACTAACCTTCATTTCTTATTGCAGCGAATTCTCTCCCATAGAACAGTCTTGCTGCTTTGCTTTTTGCACTTGGTCTTTATGCTTCATGTTGATTTATTCTTTTCTGATAATTGTTTGTGGCATTGCTGGTGATTTTTCCAAGTCTGATCAAATGCAAAATGTTCTTCCTACCATCTTCTTTTATCTCTAACAAATACTGGTAATTTATGTCTTACTAGGTCGCTTTCATGCTCTTGAGAAGGCTCACAGGATGGATCCAAACTCGAGTGGGCGTGGTGTTCGACAGTTCAAGACCTATCTGTTGCATAGGCTTGAGAGGGTAAAAATAATCTGATAACATCTCCCTTTTTGTGATATATACTCATATGTTATAACTTGGAACTTTCTGCTTGGGGTTTGTTTGCTTGAAGCTTAGACTAGAGTAGAAGCAGGGTAAGTAAGAGGAAAAGGTTAAAGATCTCTTATAAATAAATAAGAAAGGACAAGTATGTGGATATTTCCAGTTCATACTTGATGCTGAAGTTCTTGAAAATTTAGGGTGGGAACTTGAGACCTAATCATGATGTCAATTTTATTGCAACTTTAAGGACAAACTAAAACATCCTAAGCTTCATCTTTAGTATTCATCATACATCAGATTCCATGTTCCATGGATATTATATCCATTTATGGATTCCATCACACACACACTGGACGTTATGGAGTTCTTTGGCCTAAATTTTTTCATTATTTCTCAGTGAAGGTTCATGCCCTGTCTATTTCGTAGCTGCCAAGATGAGTAATGATTTAGATCAGTTTTCCATTTCTGTAGGAAGAAGTAGAAACGCTACGTCAACTTGCAGGAACTGACCCAAAAGAAATTCAACTTTATTACCAGAAATTTTATGTGGAGAACATAAAAGATGGGCAATATGAGAAAAAACCGTAAGTCTTGATTTCTTATCGGCACAATTCTTCGAGTTTGGCAAGCACATATGAGAATTGTTATTTGTTTTTTGTCAACTTTTGTAGAGAGGAGATGGCAAAGATTCTTCAGATTGCTGCAGTGCTCTATGATGTGTTGAAAACTGTGGTACCTCCGTCAAAAATTGAAAATGAGGTTGGAGTTGCTTGGTTGCATATTTGAGCTCTAGGTCTTAAAGGAACTTATGCAGAACAAGATAAAAATGTCATTGATTGGTTTTTATCAACAGACACAAAGGTTTGCCCGGGATGTTGAAAGGCTACGGGAGCAATATGTACACTACAACATTCTTCCATTATATGCTGCAGGGATAAAACCTGCAATTATGGAACTTCCTGAGGTTGGCTATTGCATCATGTCTTATTTTTATTTACATTTATTCTGTATATGCCCAGAATTCCTCATGTTTATTTCTTTTATTCCTTAAACTATAGATCAAAGCTGCACTTCAAGCTATACGCACTGTGGATAATCTTCCAAAGCCCAGAATTAGTTACTCCCATGACATGCCTAAGGAAAGGGTTAAATCAGTCAATGATATCCTTGATTGGCTTTCTTCTGTTTTTGGCTTTCAGGTAATCTGCACATTGAATTTATCTTGTCAGTTTCTCTTCATTTTCACATCTCTTGTCATAAGCTTTGGGTCTTCTGTTGGTGATCTAGCTCTGTAGGCTAACAATATAGGCACCCAATAGATTATCTTCCAACAACCTGCTGAAAGGACAAAAAGGATTGCATTTTATGGCACCTTAAGTACAGAAATTGGTCAGGCCATTGGCTGGCGACGTCAATGCTTTGGGGCCATTTGTCATGGAAGGGAGTACTAGTGATGTAAAAACCTTAATGTGGCAATGGCCATGGATACTGGTAGAAATTATCCCAGAAATCAGCATATTATCTTCATTCTTCCAGAAACTTGATGTCACAATTCTTTCCAAGATGTATTGCTTCCTAATATACTGACATAATCAAGGTTCTGTGCTAATAAAAAAAACTAGGAAATGTTTTTTTCCTATAGGACTGTACCCTTTCTAGTGGCAGTAATACCTTCTATTAATTAATGATGGAAACAAATTATACTATTGAGGCTTTTCCATCATGGATTAGGGTAAGAATTAATCATTGCATAGATTCAGATTTGTAAAAATTATAAAATGTTTCTTGTTGGTTGTATGTGTTGACAGATATCTATGGAGCATAAAATCTAGTTTTATTACTATTCTTGAGCATTCTTTTAGATAATATAGACAACCTTTTATTACCATCATCTTTTCAACTTTATAAAATTTGAGGTTTTTAATTTGATTAAAAATAATTCTTGCTTATCATATCATATGAAATGCAATGAAATGAAAATTTGTGTTTCTAACTCCATGATATTTTCTTCCTTGTGCCTTGGGCAATGAAGAGAGGAAATGTGGCTAATCAGAGGGAGCATCTTATATTGCTACTAGCCAATATTGATGCAAGGAAAAGGAATCTTGAAAACTATTCTGTGGTATATTTCTAAACAAAAATGCTATTTCTCATTCTTCTTCAGAGAACATATACTTTTTTATATTGTTAATTGAAAATTGATTAGAAGATTATTGCAGCTTGACAGTGGCACCATAGAGCACCTGATGGACACAATATTTAAGAATTATCGTTCGTGGTGTAATTATTTGCGATGTAAATCAAATCTCAAGTAAGTGATCTTCTCAATATCAACTGTTAGAATGTTTCTTGAATTACAACAGTTATGATAACTTATTGGGTGCTTTGGTTCTGAATCTTAGATTCCCTGATCGTTCAGACAGACAACAATTAGAGCTTATCTACATTGGACTTTATCTTCTCATATGGGGTGAAGCTTCAAATATAAGATTCATGCCTGAATGCATTTGTTATATATTCCATAATGTAAGTTCTAGACTAATTTTAGTTAGTTCTATTATGGGAACATAATTGGGAATTGGGAACAATTTTTCTTTTTACTCTCTTTAAAATATCACTTTAAATTAATCAGCTTTGAGCACAATCTGATGTTTGCAATGATAGCATATCCTCTTAAATTGAATAGGAAAAAGATTAGATATGTTTACCATTTAGCTTGTAGTTATTACAAGTTGACACACTATGCATTATAATGGCTATATCGTGCACTAAATATACGTATATGTTTGTTTGAAGCATCAGATGGTTTTAAATATCATATCATTGTTCAATTTATGTTGTGTGTAAGATTTTATTTAGTTATTGTTTTGGTTTGTATTTTTAGTTAGTTTGAGTTGGAGACTTTAAATTATGTTATTACACTGATTTTTTCATATATTTTCTTTAAACTTCTTATTGAATGTTTTTGGGGCAATTTTATATTTATTTTGGGAAAAACTATAGTTATTTTTTTAATTGTAAATCTGTAGTATTTTAATTAAATGGTTACTCAATTAGTGATAAATGGGTCTGGGGTAGGGGTAGTACACTCTAAATTTTTAAATGGGTTTGGGTTAGGTACTGGATTTTTTAGCGGGTACATAACCCTTTGACATCCCTGCTTGATAATAAGGATCTTTCAGGAAAAAAGAAGTCTCAAATTCTGAATTTCCTTAGTAGCACTATTCCGAGCTTATAATAGAATAAATTTCATACTTATCAATGGTTCAAAGATCCAATAAATTAATCTTCTTGCTTCACATCCTCAATTGTTAATTTTATTCTAATACCCCCCTTTATTTATAAGATGGCAAACGAAGTCTATGGAATATTATATAGCAATGTGCATCCTGTTAGTGGAGAGACATATGAAACCGCTGCTCCGGATGAAGAAGCCTTTTTGAGGAAAGTTATAACTCCAATCTACCAGGTTTTGCGTAAGGTAAAAGCATCTTAGATTTCTGAAGCTATCTTTTAACTAGTTGGTTAACATATAAATAGTTTCTTTGGGCTATGCATTTAGATTTGAAGCTTTTACTAATGTTTCTTAAGTGTTGTTATATACATGATTATAAGGTGTTTTTTCTTTTGAGGTTTCTTTTATGTTGTTATTTGTAGTTTGTTGAATCTTTTTTGAGAAAATCTTTTTCTCCACAGAGCATTATGCTCTATTCTTGTGATACAATTTCTTATAATGATAAAATAAATAAATGAATAATTGGAAAAATAAAAATTACTATGTGACCGTTTCTTGTATAATCTCTCCTATTATCCTTTGTGGCAAAAGAGAGGCAAATCAGCTTATTTTCAATTTGTAAGGAATTGTGAGAAAATCTTAATATTGCTTGTATAAAAATGAAGGCAAGAGAGAAAGGCACTGTAAACGATAGAGGTTTAGCACTTTTGCTTTTAAGCCGCTCTTCTTAAGGGTTTTTTGTAGAGTTCTATCCACCTTAATCAATCTTCTTCGATGTGAAGATCAAACCCTTGCAAGTTATTTCCCAAAGTTTGTCTTCTTGAAATTTCTTATCTATTCTCAAAAACAATGTAATGCAATTAATACCTTTTCAGAAAAGAACCCTCTGATTTACTTGCAACTTAAAGCACTACACTCGATTTCAAGCTTACATGCAATTGTTGGATCAACTAAATTTATAGAGATAAGCAGGTGAAACTAGGAGGGAGCTAAATTTATTCTTAAAGATCCATTGCTGTAACCCTTTTAAAGGTTCCTACTTGGATAATTGTAAGTCCTAAAAGAACTAGAGTTGTTTTTTATTTTTACCATGAAAAGAACTAGAGATGTCAGGATGTCTTAAATGTTGGTTTTATTTTACCATATAAAACTAGGTTTTGTAGTCTTTTGGAAAACATTTGATGTTTTGAAACATAGTTCATATGTTGAATCCTATACCTTTAAAATAGAGCATCTGAGTTAATTGGTTTAGAATTACTGATTCTTAAATATTATTTGTCTGTCCTAACACATAACTGATACAAAAGATTTTTTTTCCAAAGAGAAAATTTGGGAGATTAATACAAAGGTAGGAGTTCTAAGGATCAAGATTGGGTCCTTGAGCAATACAAGAGCTAGAAATTGAGTTGATAATACATAAAATAATACAATGAAAATCTAGAAACTTGTATAGCGCTTAACGATTTATACTAGTCTTGTGTCTGCTGGCTTTGTAAGTAATGGGTATCTTCTTGACTTCCTTTACCCAATATATTGGAGATCTTCAATGTTTGCTAATAGGGTGGACCTAGGATGGTAAAACTAGGGTGGGCTGGTCTTGTAAAGCATTATCAATATGTTAGGATCACGTCATGGGTCTATTCTGGACAGCCGTCATTAGATAACACAAGCTCTTCAAAGGAAACTTGAAAACCTTGGATTTTGTTGGAGAAAACATCCCATCTCAAAACTCGTTAGAGAGAGTTTCCATCTCAAAACTTGTTAGAGAGATTTTGCAGCTCAAGACTCATTAGAGAGAGCCTCTACATATCTGATTTGATAAAAATTCTGACTTAGGGTTTCATTATTTTGTTGTCCGCTTAAATAGGACTAGAATTGTTACATAACAGTAAACCTATACTAATAAGGAAACTAGCTAAAAGGAATCCTACACTAATAAGGAAAATATCTAACTAAAAGGAATTCTGCATTAATTAGGAACTTTTAGACTCACGTCCATAACACAATATACATTGTGCAGCTTATGGAGGATTCACACACCATCTTTCAACAAAGGCTAGGTCCTTCTCTTCAATGAATAATAAATAAATAATAAATAATAAATAATGACATGTTAGAGCAAAAGTTGAATCTTGTAGAATTTGTTTCTTCCATTTAATCAATGTTAATACTTCCTTTGATCCACAAAGATAGCTTGCTTTCCTTTTCTGTTTGTCCCAAAATACAGGCCACTTTCATTTTCAAGAGTATAACTAGTTTCTTAAATTTCTAATATGCTTGAATTTATGATTCGTTATCAAGAACTTTTCCATTTTTTTATTGGAAATAACATGTAATATTAACATATTGTTTTTAAAAATTGATTGCTTAAATTATACCAACTATTTTTGTTTTCGTTTGAACATGGAGACAACCCTGTATTGGTGGGATAGAGAACTTTGTTAAATTTTGAACATATTATCATATTTGTTTGTTTCTTTGAATCATTTGTGTTAAGGGGAAGTAAGAGAGAAAGTAAAGATAGTGTATTAATACATATTCTTTTTTTAGATATTATTATTATTTTAATCTATGAAGTGCTCTTATACTATGATCATTATCGGTCCAATAATGACATACATGAGTGAGGAACTTGTCTACCAATCATTCAAAGAAAAATGTAATATACTACAATTAGGACAATGATACTAGAATTTGCTATGTAGGCTTTTAAGCTATATGGGATGCCTATATTGACCTTGGGTATTGACAGGCAGAACTCAGTGACAAGTACCTTTGATTGAGAAAAAGGATAGAACAAAATAGAGTTTAGTCATTGGTGGTTGCATTGTCTTGTAATGTTCCCTCAGCTTGCAAATCTACAGCTTACACAAATTGTTGTTTTTTTTCCAAATTGTAACACATCTAATTTACTTGTTATCATCATGTCACTTTGATGTAGACTTTTAGGTTCAACATCTCTATTTCTATCCTTGTTCTTAGAAAATGATTTTATTTCATGTGAAACAGGAATCTAAAAGAAACAAAGGAGGGAAGGCAAGCCATTCAAGATGGAGAAACTATGATGATTTGAATGAGTACTTCTGGTGAGAATTAAGTGTAATAAATTCTTTTTGTTAATTCTTCAAGTCAGATTACAAGCTGAAATATTACTCTCTGTTACAGGTCTGATAGATGTTTTAGGCTAGGGTGGCCAATGGACCTCAAAGCAGATTTTTTTGTTCATTTGGATGAGATGCCACCCACAACCGAGGTATGTGTCTGTCTGTCTTTGTTGTTAAAGCAGGCTAATCATGAAGTTTTATTGTTTTTCGGTATCTTCCTAGTATCTTTATGTATGTACATGAAGGATTATGACTCAAAGAAATGGATCAATGTTTTTTTCTTACTGATGTGCACTACTCCACGATATTTAGTTGAATAAAATATTTTTGAGCTGGTTTCTTTTATTAGCCTAAGTTATGATACTGTGATGGTATGTATGATTAATAGATGTAGCAGTTGAAGTGTTTGTTGTTATAATTGTTTGTCATTCATTCCTTTCTCTTATTATTATTATTTATTAATTTTTGTTATACATTCTCATCCAATGTCATTGTTTAAGTCAATCTAAACTTTGTGTATTTTATTTTTATCTTGGCAAATAGGATTTAAAATGTCAAGGTTTTACTTTTTGTTTCTTTTCTTAAGAAATTATGCATTAATTTGTTGTTGTGATATGAAGGCTAACAAGACTCTCTTCTTTTGGCTTTGTCTTCTTTTTTGTATGTTGTATATGGAAATATAATTCTCTCAAAAGTTTCTGCCCTAATTTAATTTGTTGCAGAGATCTAACCAAGGCAGTAGTGGAAAAAGGAAGCCTAAAACAAATTTTGTTGAAGTCCGCACTTTTTGGCACCTCTACAGAAGTTTTGATCGCATGTGGATATTCTTTATATTAGCTTTGCAGGTAAAGTAATGTTACTTGAATTTGTTTGTTGGTGATCTCAAGACAAATCAATCGTATCTGTTTGGTTTCAGGCTATGATTATCATTGCATGGAATTCATCTGGTTCAATTCTTGATGCTTTCAGTGAAGATGTGTTCCGAGATGTTTTGAGCATTTTTGTCACTTCTGCTTTTCTTAATTTTCTACGAGGTATCCCTGAAATCTTGGTTTATTTTGTTCTGGCTCATTGAGTTATCCTTCTTAATAATTATTCAGCTATCTGTTGTCATTTCTATGAGAAATTTAACCAAAATAATGGTTATTCATTTAAATAAATATCTCAGATCATTAAATTATTTCTCTTAATATTTAACAACCAGCTTTTAACTCCTAAGAGTCGGATTCCTCTTATTTTCATTTCCTTCCAGTCTGTTTGCTTGTCTTCTATATATTTAGGGGCTCACATTTGTGACCTATTGTTTTGTGTTTACAAACTATTTCTCTATTTTTCTCTTTGTTTTCCAACTAACAAGGGTGGTTACTGTTCCTAAACAAGCAGTTCCAGTTCCAAATCGCTGGTTTTGGTTCCAAAAACTGCGGAACTGAAACTGAATCGAAGTTGGATGGTTCTGGTTATGGTTTACAAATAGTTGGTTACTTGGTTTTGGTTCAAGTAATTGTTTAAGAATGTTCCAGTTTCAACAATTTGTGGTTTGAGCAATTATTTTAAATTAGAGGACATTTTTGGGTTTGAAATTAAATAACTAAATTTTAATTTTTTAAGCATACTTTTACAAGTTTGGGGAAAAGAAAGAGAGCATTGAAGTTATCCATGGAGCCAGAAAATTCATCTATAGCGTTTCTGGTTATTGGAAGGGTGTAATGGGGTTTTGAGCCAAAAATTTAAAGGTTGGGCTGTTGGAACCCCTAGTTTTGACTGTTGACCAAAACCACCGGTTTGCCTGATTCCGGCTAGTTAGGGTTCCAAAAGAATGGAACCAGGATTGAACTGCTTCTGGTACCATTTCCAGTTTGGGCCAGTTCTGATTACATGAACCTTAAAATGGCCACCTCTACCTCTAACGAATGAATCCGGCTTGAAGTACACGAATCTGTAGCATAGCTAGAAAATCCCAGTTAAAAGCCAAAAAATTAAAATAACTAAACTTGTCCAAAATTGAAATAACTAACAGTTTAATTATGCTGCTTCATTATGTAGTATATTTATGATTTTGTTATTTATTTCATTCAATTTTGTTTAGCAAAATTCAATGCTTGTCTATTTCGGACATCAACTAGATGAATGAAAGTTTACTATTGTAGTAACTTTTTGCTTTTTATGCCTTATATTAATAACTGTATCAATATTTTATTGCATGGTGACCGCTGACATATTGTTTTGGTGATTAATTTTATTATCTGTCTTCCAGCTGCTTTGGATATAGTTCTTAGTTTTAATGCCTGGAGAAGCTTAAAAGTCACTCAAATACTGAGATATCTTCTAAAGTTTGCAATAGCAGCTATGTGGGCTGTAGTTCTTTCAATTGGCTATTCAACTTCTGTTCAGAATCCAACTGGCCTTGTGAAATTCTTTAATAATTGGGTTAGGAATTGGCAGAATCAGTCATTCTATAATTATGCAGTTGCAATTTATTTGATACCCAATTTGTTGGCTGCTCTATTGTTTGTGCTTCCACCTTTACGAAGAAAAATGGAGCGTTCAAATTGGCGGATTATCACATTTATTATGTGGTGGGCTCAGGCAAGCATAACTTATGTCACTAATTTTGACTAGGGGAACTACCTTTTTCTTTTCCGTTTTGGTTGATTATTTTTCAGTGTTGATTTTTGTTTTCCTTGAATATTATGTGCACTTTTCTATGTTGCAGCCAAAACTATATGTTGGAAGAGGCATGCATGAAGATATGTTCTCACTTTTGAAGTAAGAAAAATAAATGTTTTAATGGGTGTTTTATTTATTTATTTATTTATTTTTTATTATTCTATTATTTTTTCTTTATGTTTCCTTTTCCTTTTTTTTCAAAGGTGGGTAGGGGTGTTTGTCATTTATAAGTTATAAGAAAGAAGTAGCTCAATTTAGTGATAGTTTTTGGATGATTTTTTGGTTCTAAATTGAGAGGTTTAAGATGATTAGTGCTATTATACTAGAGGTTTCTTACTTCCACTTATATTCGTTTTCCTATGTTCAGATATACATTGTTTTGGATCATTCTGATAATCAGCAAGCTGGCATTTAGCTATTATGTTGAGGTTTTTCCCTTTCTCAGTAATCTTTGGTACCCTATTTTGAAATCATCGCATACAAGTTCAATTCAATCTGAGTGCAAAATTTGATGTCCACTTACTGAAAATGATTTCTATTAAGAACTTAAAATTTTTTGATATGGACTTACATTTCTATGTATTTATAAGAAATTCAATTACATAATGGAAATCAGGAAAATATTGATAAAGGTGTTGCTTCACACTATATTGATTGAAAATTGGCTCGAGGAACTGCTCTTTTCTTATCAGGTGCTTAAGCATAAAGTTTGAAGTCCTTTTTAAATATAAAATGGGCAATTGAGGACTAATTAATGCTAAAAAGAAACATGAGAAAGATAGTTCCAAGCCTCTAAGTGTATTTCATCTTTCCCAAATCCTAAATTTCTTCTCTTCTGTTCTTAGAAATAAATACCGTACTCTGGAAAATTAGAGATGAGAGACCTGGACTTTGCTAACGCTCAGTATCTCTTCTTCAAAAGTTTTATTTACCTCAAACTGACTGATGTCTAGACTAAAAGTATATAGCCTTCCACCCGAAACTCTGTAACCGGAAGAAGAACAAGATGCATCTTAAACAAACGAGTAGCTTCTGATAGATCCCAAATAAATAGACCTTAATTTATTTTATCCATGCTTTGGATGTCCTGGCTTCCTATTTCTTTTCACGAAGAATGCTGACTTTCTTGTATTATTTTCATATATTGTATGTTTTAACCAGCAATTCCCATATTCCATGACTAGATACTTCCTTTGGTTGGACCAACGAAATTTATCATGGATATGCATGTTGATAATTATCAATGGCACGAGTTCTTTCCAAACGGTAAATATTTCATTTTTTTACTATATATTTTCTGGTTATAAATGCTCTAAATTGTGCCTGGAAATTTCTGTAGTTACACATAACATTGGTGTTGTGATTGCTATATGGACTCCAATTGTGCTGGTAAGTTCCTCAGGTGACGTTTGAAAATTTTCCAAGTAATGGTTTTTGTTATGATATTGTCTATTGGTGTCTTAGGTTTATTTTATGGATGGACAAATTTGGTATTCTATCTTTTCTACTCTCTTTGGTGGGATTCATGGAGCCTTCAGCCATTTGGGTGAGGTAATTGGCTTTGTTGCTTATTTGATTAAATAGAAAATATATCTCTCTTGTGCTTATCTTGAGATTTATTTATAATAGGTCACAAAATATATTATAGAGTTTATGATAATAAGTTACCCAAATATATTATTGGCTATAACTTTCCTCTAATAACTCAACTTTTGGCTATGCCCAGATACGAACACTTGGAATGCTACGATCTAGATTTGAATCTGTGCCTGGGGCTTTCAATCGCCATCTGGTGCCACCATCAAATGAAGACAATGATAGAAAATACTTGCTGGTAGCAATTCTAAGTGATATAGTAGTTTTGTGGATGTTTCTTGAATTTTATGATATACACATACAATCACTCATAAATATGTTTGTTTGTTTACATAGCATTTCTCTGTGGCAGGATGCATCAATTCAAAGAAAAAATATTGCAAACTTCTCTCTGGTGTGGAATGAGTTCATCAATTCTATGAGAAATGAAGATTTAATCAGCAACCAGTTACCTTTGCTCAAACTTTATTCTATTCATATAATATGTCATACTTTATGTTCTTAATAATATTTTGTTCAAAATTTTCAGTGAAAGAGACTTACTCCTTGTACCCTATTCTTCAAGTGATGTCTCTGTTGTCCAGTGGCCTCCTTTTTTGCTTGCTAGCAAGGTTGTAAATTTAACCCGTTATTAATGTTAATTTAAAGCTCACCAGAAATCATGTCTAACTTATCTCCTTGTTTGGTTGACCTGTTAGATTCCAATAGCATTGGACATGGCTAAAGATTTCAGGGGAAAGGAAGATGCTGACTTGTATAAAAAGATGGATGAGTATATGCGTTCGGCAGTAACTGAGGCTTATGAAACATTGAGAGACATAATTTATGGCCTTTTGGAAGATGATGCTGACAGGAAGTAAGAAGCATCTTATAAGCTTGATTCCTATAAGTAGTCTGAGCTTAAATCTGGGCATACTATTGTAGAAAATAACAAAGAAAAAAAAAAACTAAAATGCTATCTTAATCTTTTTCTTTCTTCGGAAGCCTCATTACAGTTCCTTTTGTTCTTGCTTTCTTTCCTTTTTTTTTTTCTTCTTAAATAGGATTGTAAGACAGATTTGTTATGAAGTAGACATCAGCAAACAACAGCATAGATTTTTGAATGAATTCCGGATGAGTGGCTTGCCTTTGCTGAGTGAAAAATTAGAGAAGTTTCTAAAAGCTTTGGTAGAGTTCTTCCTATTTTCATATTATCTTGTATCCTGAATCACTGAACTTATCATTATTGTCATTATCAGATTTGTGTGCTCATGCTACTAATATTTTAAACAGCTAAGTGGTTATGAAGATGTTGATGCATACAAATCTCAAATAATCAATGTTCTCCAGGATATTATAGAAATTATTACTCAAGATATTATGATTCATGGACATGAGTAAGTGCTGAAAATTTCAAATACAGTAATATGAAATTTGGTTCCAATTTCTTAACAGAATGAACCTTGATTTATCATAATTAAATTGTTTTCTGTGGTTCTTCTGTTGCTTCAGAATCCTGGAAAGAGCTCATCCTTCGGCTACAGATGATCAGAACAGTAGGAGAGAGCAGAGGTTTGGGAAGATTAATATTGCCCTTACCCAAAACAAATCTTGGAGAGAGAAGGTAAGCTGCTAAATAGTAATATATATGACATTGTTATTTTGTATAATATCCTATATTCTTAATCTCCAATCATTTCTGCAAGGTTGTTCGGCTTCATTTGCTTTTAATCACAAAGGAATCAGCTATAAATGTACCTTCAAACTTGGATGCTCGACGCCGTATCACTTTTTTTGCAAATTCCTTATTTATGAACATGCCACCAGCTCCAAAAGTCCGAGACATGCTCTCTTTTAGGTCAGTGATTGCAAAACCATTCTTGTAGGGAGAGAATACTATATATTTAGGTCTGTATGTGTGTGTCTATATTGTGTGCATGTGCACTAGAGCTACAAAAATTCTAAAGTCAAAAGATGACTTTAAAATTATGCTGCCTATGTAATCCATGCATAGATTACATAATATTACATTCAAAATACAGATATTTTCCATTGGTTCGTAAAGAAAAAAAATGCTTCATTTATTTTTCATTTTTTGTTGCTCTGAAATTAAATCCTTGTGTGATTTATGGTTAGTGTTTTGACTCCATTTTACAAAGAAGATGTTCTATATTCTGAAGATGATCTTAACAAGGAAAATGAAGATGGAGTTACAATGTTGTTCTACCTGAAGACAATATATCGTGGCAAGTGAAAGATTGATTACTGCATCATGCTTTTTGTTTGTATATTAGGTTCGTTTTACTGACACACCAATCACCTTACAGATGAATGGAAAAATTTTGAGGAAAGAATAAATGATCCTGAATTTAATTACTCTCCCAAAGAAATTGGAGAATTTCTTCGTCAGTGGGTATCCTACAGGGGTCAGACTCTTGCTAGAACAGGTACAAGTAGTTGCAGTTGTGGCTTATCTTGTCTTGGTTTCACTCTGTTATGCATCTTACTTGACCAATATCATTATTTATTATTTCCACCAGTAAGGGGGATGATGTACTACAGGAAAGCTCTAGAAGTGCAGTGCTTGCTGGAATTCACAGGCGACAATGGTTGTGATTTTTATAAGACATATTTTGATGCAATTATGAGTTTCAGGGTTGGACATTCTTTCTTTAATAACCTAGTCAGTAATTTTATTGGCAGCAACGCACCCTAAGGAATTAAATGAACCCTATCAACTGCATCAGAAGGCTTTTGTTGATCATGCACAAGCTCTGGCTGATTTGAAGTTTACCTATGTTGTCTCATGTCAAGTTTATGGGGCTCAAAAAAAATCTACTGAGCCTCGAGATCGAGGTTGTTACAGCAATATTCTTAATCTCTTGTTAACGTAAGTTCAAATCACTACTGTAGTTCATTATAAGCAGTTTTTCTAATATCTGAATGGTCAATGGCATCTTTACTTTTGTATAATTGATTTAGGTATCCATCACTAAGAGTTGCTTACATAGATGAAAGAGAGGAGACAGTGAATGGAACAAACCAGAAGGTTCACTACTCTGTTTTGGTCAAAGGATGTGATAAGTTTGATGAGGTATGGGACTAATTCCTCTCTCATGTTATGCTTGTTTGCTTCAGATATTCTCTTGAGGTTTGTTACTTTAAGGGTAACTTCCTGTTATATGTATTACTTAAACATACAATTAAGCATTGTGAAGCTGACATTACACTTTGAAGAGACACCCTGGGCAAGTGAGTCAATTATGCTAAATCACTTTCTTTTGTGTGGATAATGCAAATGAAAAATAACAAGAATTAAAAAAAAAAAATTAAATTCCTTTTTAGGTCTGAATCTACTAAGCTGTATGTGCACATGGTTGAATTTCTTTAATGCACATTATAACTAATTTCTCAGTGAAATCTACAATCTGCCTTCATGACTTGTTTTGTCCACTTTATGCTAGCTAGTCACAAACGTTTTGTTGTTTCCCAAAAAAAAAAAAAAAACAAAAAAGAAAAGAAAGAAAGAAAATGAAACAGGAGCTAAATCTGATGGCAGCAGAAGCTCACTGACTAGTGGAATTAAAACTCATCTGTACTGTTTTTTATTGGAAAATACAGCTTATTAAGAAAGAAAGGATAATATAGAATGGAAGATATGGTATGTCTTATTATGAGGAAATGAAAAAAGATCATGACAATCCCTGTTCCTCCTGAACTGCATACTTTAATTTGTAATAATTGTTATTTTTCAATGACAGTTAAGTGACAAAAACGTTATAATGGAATACATTTTCCCAAGTCTATTAATCCATATTTCTGCTGACGCATTGATTCGTCTTCTGTGAAACTTTTGTTGATTTTTAGTCGGAGTGTAATCAGGTTTCTTTGATTCTTTATAAGGTTATGGGCAAAGGTGAGTACCTATCCTTTATTGGTTATTTTGTTGGAGGGGTGAATGAATCACTGCTCTTAGGGAGGACCCTTAAGTTTCTTATGAGTGTCAATATGCTGTCTATTACTCCATCTGTTCACTTTATGGGGAAAATTTCTTTCTAGGTTGTTTTATTTGTATAGAGAAAGTTAATTAAAATGGTAAGTTCGGAGTTGTGTCGTAAAAGATCCAATTTACCCTTATTTGTTTTCTGTAAGTCATGTGACAATGACTGAAGAAACTGGTAGGCCACTAACACTAGTTAGGGGAAAAATAGAAGAATATGCACAAATCATAAAGTCTTACTCTTTGTACAAATTGTTCTTTCTCTACATAGTTTCATGGAGCCTGCCCAGTTTAGTTTTATTATTTATTTATTTATAAATTTATTTACTTTATATTTCAGTGATAGTAGTTAGAGGATCCATATAGCCGATCCCTACTAGTTTGGGACCAAGACTTGTTGAGCATAAAATGTATGAAGAGGGACTACATCATTTTACTTGATTGACAGGGATAAAGTTGGTACTTTTGAATCTAATTTGTAAGAGAAAATTTTTGGTTATTCAGCTAATTTATAAGAAGCATTGAAGAACCATCAAGATTTAGGGTGGGATTCCTATGTTCTTTTGTGGTCCATTATCATTATGCTCATGGGATTTCAGCTTTTGTGAAATATTACTGATAGGAAGGGATCAACCATTCAGATTTTTCCAAAGTTGATGGCATTGACTAATTTTGTTCTTTCTGGCTTCTTGACTTCATTCTCTTCTACTTGGAGTGAAGTAATGTAATGATTACAGAAATTGAGCGTGCTGTAGCAGATAAATTTAGATAGCATGTAATGTTTGGGAACATGGTTAATTATGCTATGCTCGATGAAAATTGGGAAATTTAATATAAGAAGTACGGCAGCTTTATCAATACACCATCTCCCTTGTACTGACTACTGAGTCCATGGTTTGCTGAACCTGTCCATGTTTGTATTTGTTCAAATATATTTATCAGATATATTCAAGTAGACATGTTTAGCTATCTGGAAAAATCTCCTGGGCTCTAAAGTTTACTAATTGCTGAATTCTGATAACACAGAAGTTTCTTATTTAATTGGAATTATTTGTCTAACTCAACTGAAAGGACATAAATTTTAGGACAAAATTGAGCTTTTTTATACTTCTGAGACAAACCAGCTTATTATGGAGTATTTTACATGGCTAGGAAATCTACCGAATCAAGCTACCAGGTCCACCAACTGAAATTGGTGAAGGGAAACCTGAAAACCAAAATCATGCCATTATTTTTACTCGTGGAGAAGCTCTTCAGACTATAGACATGAATCAGGTAGCTTCAATTCTGTTTCCTTCTTCAATTTCTTTTTAAGTTGTGTTAGAAAAAAATCGTTAGCCTTTGTTTTGTTGTCAGGATAACTACTTTGAAGAAGCTTTCAAAATGAGAAATGTGCTGGAAGAATTTATAAAACCTCGTAGTGGGCCACGAAAACCTACAATTTTAGGTCTAAGGGAGCATATATTTACTGGAAGGTTAGTCAAACTTTTTGTTTTTAGAAATCTTATATAAGTAAACACGCACACACATGCTTAGGTGTTGCTAAGAAAAAGATTCACTCAACTTAAAACATTTTAACACTTTGAATTTCTTTGATAATCTCCTATCTAACCTCATTAAAGTTGAAATTCATTTAAAAAATATTTGTTAGAACAGTAGAATTCCTGTTAAGGCTGTAACAAGCCAAGTTGAGCTGAGTTTTCACCTTATTGAGTTCAGCTTATTTAATTAAGCTTGAGCACAATTAGAGCTCGGCTCATTTAGATATAGCCCAGCTTGAGCTCCGGTCAAACATGTCGGACTCAAGTCCAATAAGTTGTCGTTTTATTAAATTTTTGCTAACTATCAACAATTATCAACTCCTATGGCCAAACATGCTTGTAGTTTCACAAGTTTGCTTGTGTGAACAATGACAACATCAATTATTAATAACTAAAGTTTAGCCATGGAAATTGATGAAAACAGAATTCAAGGAACCAAATAACTATATTGTTGAGAATTAGATCCTACATTGAATATTAATAAAATATGAAAGGGAATTATAATGAAATGAGTATTGTACTTGGCAAAAGCCAAATGGTTTTGTACAAGATGAGCTCCAATACTCGTCTCTTATAAGCTCATGTTGTGGGAGTCCATGGACTTCAACCAAAGCCAAACAAACTGAATTGAAGCATCTAAATAGGAGAATATGCAAACTTAAAAAAAGTCAGAAGAAAAACTTCCAGGCTTTTTGTACAAATGAAATAACGCTGTACAGTTATTATTTTCTTTGTTAAGTTAGTAATGCTATTCCATCTTACTAAGCATAAATAATATATGATATTTTATGAGCATGCTAATCCATTTAAAGTAAAATAAACCATACTTCCCTTGTCAAATTCTAAGCTTTTTAAGAGCATGCTAACCATTTTAAAAAAAAAAAAATAAACCATTCTCCCTTATCAAATTCCAAGCTTTCACCTGTGCAATTATGTGATTGCTTTAAGCTAGTCTCTTTTTGAATATTAATCGTTTAATAATGCAATACCACTTATTAATTTGTAAAATGAAAACAAAAACATTAGTTTTAAAGTTTGGTGAATTGCATCTCTAATTTTCTTCTAAAGTACACAAATCTATCTATCCTATACATACATATAAACACATGCACACGCACTCGCACATACACTATCCTTAATCTATATACACATACATACAGCATACTCTATCTATCTACACACACAATCACCATACGATAATTATTTTAGAAGATACTTTTGTACATTACTAAAGTTTTATGTGGAGTTTGTACGTATTTTTAATGTAAAAAATAATTGCAATGTGATAGATCCTGAAAGGAATTAATAAAACTTATAAGTTATGAGGCATACAATATGCATATAATTAATACACATTGATTGTTAGGTGTCAAACAAATAGGTTCACTTGGTTGTTCTAATACCAAATAAATGGCTATAAACTTCCTTTCATAAAAACATAATGCCCTAAATACTTTTATTACATTTGGTGTAGATCTCTGTTTAATTTTCATTCTGAAAAATCAAATATGCATCATGTAATGAGAATCATTATTTTGAATTTTGAAGCTGTAGAGTCGGTAATTTATTATTGAAACTTTTTTTTTTTTGAGGAAAATCAGATTGAACTTAAAGTTAAAAGAAAAAATGGAAAATTAACATAACCGAGTTATGACAATTTGATATACTTATTTAAATGATATGCCTAAAGAATGCTAGCTGTTACAAGTTAGCAAATGTGCTCATTTCTTTTCTTTCACTTCACAGTGTTTCATCACTAGCTTGGTTCATGTCCAATCAAGAGACTAGCTTTGTGACAATTGGTCAACGTATTTTGGCTAATCCTTTGAGGTAAGTCACTAAAGCATTGGAATGTACGTTTGGTTTGATCCTTCCCTCTTTTTTAAATTTTTTTAAAATTTTTTGATGTTTATTTTCTTTCTTTTCCATTAAATTTTCAAATACATGACATGTATTGTGAAGTCCTATAGCTAGGCTGTAAATGAACCAATACACTCGCTAACAGTATGGAGCTCGGCTCGCTAAATACTCATTCGAGTTTGTTTGTTCTGCTAAACGAGCCGAGCTTGAGCATAATAATCAAACTCGTTTAATAAACGAGCCGAGTTCGAGTTTGGTTCATGAGTTCATGAACTGATTCACGAACTGATTCGTTTAAGTGTTCACAAACATGTTCACGAGCATCTAAATGAACATGTTCGTGAACAATGTCCTATATTGTAATCCTTTCCCATGAAACTACGTCGTTTCATTTAAATGCCTTGAATCTATTAAATTTTGAGCCGAGCTCCGAATGAGCTAACGAGCCAAGCTCGAACACCTAAAAATTTAAATGAGTCGAGTTTGAACATGTTCAAAACGAGCTCGAGCTCAATCCTAAATGAGCCGAGCTCGAGCAGAGCACTGTTTGGCCGGCTCAGCTACAACCCTACTTATAGCAAATGGTTTTTGGGGAAAAAAAGAAAAAGGTAACTTTTCAAAGTAGCTCTAAGGAAGTTGAACCATTCTCTCTACAGAAAAAAAGTTATGCCCAAACATTTCACAGAATGTGAATTTGAATTAACTTAATCATTGAAACTCCTCAAACCACTAGTTTTAGAATAAATTCAAAGATTCAAAAACCAATGAAAACTTTGTCATGTAGGTTTGTTATTGTTTCAAAATGCATTAAAATCGATATGATCTCAAGAATACAACATCCTTTGAACTTGATACATCCTTGGGAGTGTGTAAGAGTACATAGATAATGCATTGCCATCTTAGTATCATTTGTAATACGATGAAACATATCTGTTAGGCAATTGTAATTACTGGTTTGCTGTTTTTAAGGTGTCTGAAGTGTTCAAAATGCTAACTTCAGAGTTTTCTCTATGAATGGTTACTTGGAATCATTTTAGATATAAGTGTTAACTTCAAGCCATGGTCAGCTTGGTTTGAGTTGAATGCATTTCATTGCAAACTATGAAGTTTCAAGTTTAAGCATTATATACTTAACATGTTTATAGTATTTTGGGTTTCTTTGGTAAATATTTTTACTTCAATGGTCTCTGGTTTTTTACTACAAAGAGAACTATTTGATTTGATAATATAAGACAATAAATCAACATTTTTCAGTGTACCTGATGCTCCTCGGGTTGATGACTAACAAGACTTGAAGTAGATTTTCTCACCATCACTTTCTTTCACTTTTTTTTTTTTGAACTTAATCTTCAAAAAAGTACTTTTTCTTAAATATGTTGGAAATTTTACTTCTGTTTTCGTTTTTCCTAAATTTGTAGCCTGGTCAAGTACGCAATTTATAGTTTTACTTGCTCAGACAAAATTGTCTTTTAAAACCACCAATTCCCAAAAGAAAATATTTCAATCACTAAATTTAGAGTATGATTCGATAGAGAGATGTTTTTTCTTCCACTTCAGATTGCCCTTTTTTGAGTAATTAGGAAAGATGATTAGGATGTGTTTTCATTATGTAGACTAGTTTTTTCATAGTCCAATGCTCTTTGCTGTCCATCTTGATTTGCAATCTGGATTGGTCAATATCAATCTGTTTTTCAATGAATAGTTTGGTATTTCTTAATACATATCCTTGCATTTAGATTAAAATGGATTATGTGGATTAATTCAAGTTATGTGCATTGTCGTTTATGTTGATGTCACTTGGCTGTTTATTGACAAGATTTTTTGCTCATAGTTGACTCCAACAAATGAATACATTATTATTTGTTATGTTACACTAATATGGCCCTCGTGCATAGAATTTTAAATTCTCAGCATATTATTTGAATAACTATCAAATGTTTCAATTAACTTTACAGGGTGAGATTCCATTATGGTCATCCTGATATATTTGATAGGATCTTCCACATAACAAGGGGTGGCATAAGTAAAGCTTCAAAAATAATAAATTTGAGTGAGGATATATTTTCAGGTACCTTTCAGCTTATCTAAAACTTGCAGACTTTTAATCATAAGGTGCAGCTTAACCATGTTGATCTATTCAGGGTACAATTCTACGTTGCGTGGGGGATACATAACACATCATGAATATATCCAAGTAGGCAAGGGGCGTGATGTGGGAATGAATCAGATATCATCTTTTGAAGCAAAGGTTGCGAATGGTAATGGGGAGCAGACACTTAGCCGTGATGTTTATCGACTTGGACGCCGATTCGATTTCTATCGAATGCTATCATTCTATTTTACGACAGTTGGTTTCTACTTTAGTAGCATGGTATGTTGAAGAATCCCTATTAATCTTTATTGAAGTTAATGTTTTAACTTTCTTCACAATCTATCTTTGTTTCAGTTTTAGTTAGATTGCCTGCAACTATAATAGCCAAAAGTTTTGGTCAAGATTTTAAAGCACTAAAAAATTATTTGTGATTAGAAACCCACGTTGAATAAAAACGCTAGACTTATAAGAGTGCATGTTAGTCAAATTAATTGGTTAGCATTAGTCTCTTAACATCGGTAAGCCCAAAAATTAATCGTTTAGCACTAGTCTCTTAAAATCGGTAAGCCGAAACTCAGGTAGGTACAACCTGATCCATTTTCATATCATGGTTCCTAGCTTCCTCCCCCTCCTATTTAGTCAAACCTCTATCTGATTTCTTAATATAATCAACATTTGTCATTCTCAATCATGTTTCATGCGAACATAAGACGTGTATATACAGAAAATTCTAGTTAATGGTTAGTTGTGATTTTGTTCTATTAGTTCTGTTATGCGAATTTGTACTTTGAAATTGTAGTGTTTGTCAAAAAAAAAAAAAAAAAAGAAAAGAAAAGAAAAGAAAAAATCCACAATTAATTTTTTATTCAAAATCCATAGTTAATTTTGAATGGTGTTAAAAAATTAAAAACCAATTACAATGCAGAAGTGTTAGTGAAATTAGCACCTAAAATGCACACAAAAATCTAAGTTTTTAAATAAAACTCAACTAGTCATGCAACCCATGTTCCCTATTTAGTATCAAAGAACTTATCATTCATTATAGTGGGCTTCCTTAATAACCTGGCTATTGTGATCTTATCCCCGTTGTTTACCAAAGATTCTCATCTCCTTTTAACTATATGCATTCTCACCTTGTCTTTCTTCTTTTCAAAGAGTGGTGTAAAATTCTGTGTTTATTGCTATGCAGCAGATTACTAGATTGCCCTGTTAAATATTTGGTGAATGGGACATGCTGAAGTTGGATTATTATTTGTTTTGCAACTTTTTATTTTGGTAAAGCAATACTTTTAGCAGTTACAATCTCCTTGAGCCAATGGCTATTTGATTGAACTTTTGTTATCTCAGGTAACAGTGCTTACTGTGTATGTATTCTTGTATGGGCGTTTGTACATGGTAATGAGTGGATTGGAAAAAGCAATTCTTACTAATCCAAGCATACGCCAAAGCAAGGCCCTTGAAGAAGCCTTAGCTACTCAGTCTGTTTTTCAATTGGGCTTGTTGCTAGTGCTTCCCATGGTTATGGAAATTGGCTTGGAGAAAGGGTTTCGTACTGCTCTGGGAGACTTTATCATTATGCAGCTACAATTGGCCTCTGTATTCTTCACATTCCAGCTTGGAACTAAGGCTCATTATTATGGGAGAACAATTTTGCATGGTGGTTCCAAGTATCGAGCTACTGGTCGAGGGTTTGTTGTTTTCCATATGAAATTTGCTGAGAACTACAGAACTTATTCAAGAAGTCACTTTGTGAAGGGACTAGAGCTGATTATTCTATTGGTTTTGTATGAAGTCTATGGGGAATCATATCGCAGTTCAAATCTTTATTGGTTCATCACATTCTCCATGTGGTTTCTGGTCGGATCCTGGTTGTTTGCTCCTTTTGTTTTTAATCCATCTGGTTTTGATTGGCAGAAGACAGTGGATGATTGGACAGATTGGAAAAGGTGGATGGGAAACCGTGGTGGTATTGGAATCCCTCCGGATAAAAGTTGGGAATCCTGGTGGGATGGAGAGCAAGAGCATCTCAGATACACAAATATAAGGGGACGATTGCTTGAGATAATCCTTGCATTTCGTTTTTTTATCTATCAATATGGCATTGTCTATCACCTTGATATAGCCCACCACAGCAGAAATTTGGTGGTATAATTTAATATTTGTGCTCATCTCATCCTGTTTACTACGTATTCTAAGATGTTAGAGGCTTTGTTCTAATTCCAACTTTTTGCAGGTTTATGCTGTGTCTTGGGTAGTTATGATAACTGCTCTATTGGTGTTGAAGGTAATTTTCCTTCATTTTGTATTTGTTTGTGTTAAATGGGTGAGATGCATATTAACTGAGATTTTGTTGCCACTACTACTAGATGGTATCAATGGGTAGGCGAAGGTTCGGCATAGACTTCCAGCTGATGTTCAGGATTCTGAAGGCGCTTCTTTTCCTCGGGTTCATGTCTGTCATGACAGTCTTATTTGTAGTTTTCGGACTCACAATAAGTGACCTGCTCGCTGCGATACTTGCCTTCATGCCCACAGGGTGGGCGCTGCTTCTGGTGAGTAAACTTATTATATAAAAATAAAGAAAAAGTAAGAAAAGGTATGGTATTGGTCTCTAAAATGATTTTGTTTGTTGTGTGGGAAAGATCGGGCAAGCGTGCCGGCCGTTGTTCAAGAAGTTAGCATTTTGGGATTCAATAAAGGAGCTGGCAAGAGCTTATGAGTACATAATGGGAATATTAATATTCATGCCAATAGCCATTTTGTCATGGTTTCCTTTTGTATCAGAGTTCCAAACTCGTCTGCTGTTCAATCAAGCTTTTAGTAGAGGCCTCCAGATTTCTATGATTCTTGCTGGAAAGAAGGATGGAGCTGATGCTGGTAAAAAGGACAAAACATGAAACTTCATATATATATATATATATATATATATACAAGATATCTTTTAGTTTCACATACATGTTAAAGTTTTCTATACCATTTTATTTTAATTATAATATTAGCTAATCAGTCGATCCATTCTTTTATATTAACTCCATCCCTTTCCCTTGTTTATGTGTGATGTTATCTTATTTGATTTGGTTGGACAAAAAATAAGTGTTTCATTCCAAACAAGTCCAAAAAATGAGAGTTTTCGTATCAAAAACAGATCCAACGAATGAAATACTTGTTGAACAAAACCAATTCATTAACATGCTTCCTAAGATAATGTCAGCAATATGCAAGGAAAGGCTAGGATCCCACTCCTTCAGACCATACACAATAGACTGATGTATAACGCAAGTGCTATCCTATTCTTTTGATTGGCTAATATAAACAAGTGATAAATAGCTATCCTATCTTAACACATTGGCCATTTGCAACTTGTATTACAGAAGCATCCAAAACAATTTTGCTATTAAGAGTAGGGTGCATGACCAAAAGGGTCCCTTTTTGAATGGTGGAAAGAAAAATGACTCATATTTTGAAATGTGAACAGATGAAATAAATATGCATATTAAGTATTTGAACTTAAGGTTTCGCATACAAGGTATCCGAATTTACAGACCACGCGCTTAAATTTGACAAAAGGGACACATGTCAAAACTACATAAATTCAAATATTAGTTATCCAAACTTAACTTTTTTAGAAACGTGAATGAGTTGCTAACACGTGTGCAAGTGCTGATAAATTGTGCAGAAAATTAGTTGTTAAACTGATTATGCGAACTTCATGTAATAAAAGCCGTAAAAGAACCCAGAATAGGCACAATAATTTTTTTTTTTTTTTAAAAAAAATTATAGTTTTATAAGAGAGCTGGTATTTTTTCAGTATTGTTCAAAAATACTTTCTGTCTAAATTTTTTTACAGTTGTTGAAAATGGCATACATTGCTCCATTTCCGTTAAATATATATTAGAGCAGTGCATTTCCGCTTATGGATGACATAGTTTGAATTACAGTTGCGTTGACGCAACAATTTGCATCGATACTCAATTGTCTATTCGATCAACTTGTTGATCAGTTATGTAGAGCTTGTCCGGTGGATAGAATGGTTGTGCGACTGCATTTACTATGGTGTGGACAAAATATAATGGCACCAGACGGTATATCATTATACAGAAATATGAGACTATTCTGTTCTTATACTTGTATGCATTCAACTGGTCGAAATTATACATAACAGCAGAACAAATTGTCGATGTTCAAGTTACTACTGTTTCTGAACCGTTTATCGTAGGTGAAACAAACGGTGCTACATGAGAGTATCGACCCGGGATATACAGAAAAGGCAAATGAGGATGTTAATTTAGCGGTTTACTGTCCAGCTGAATGGGAAAATGAAGAGATTAGAGAAGAAGAGATGTCTGTGTAGAGTGGTTTTAGCAGTGATGAAGAGTATGTGTCATCGAATGATAGTTTCAACAGTGAGACTGATGTACCTTCGAAATCGGGCCATTTTTTCTACGGTGATATAGGCGAGAAAGACTCAGAAAATGAGAATGAAGAGGGGCTTCAAATGTGGGATGAAAATACAAAGAGTATTGATGTTAGAATATATTTCAAGAGCAAGTAAGCTGTGTAAGACGTCGTGGCTGCGTGGTCGGGAAATAGAGGCATGACGTACCGGACATTTGAGAGCAGAAAGAAGACATGAGCAGTGAAATGTGTAACTCGTGGGTCTAAGTATCTCTGGGAACATCAGCACAGTGAAACTTACGCGTGGAGTATAAGAGCGTTTGAACAATCATGTTTACGATTATGAAGGATGGTTAAATGGGTAGAGGAGGACAACTTTGTGATAAAATGCCCAATGATGATAAAATCCAAACTTTGTGAGATTTCTAGAATTCCAATCAGATCAGTTTCGTTGTTTTAAAAATATATATAATTGTCGTTAAATTATATCTAAAATTAATTAAATTAATTGGTTTCGGGTTGAACCTTTTGATCGGACCCCTTTTTATAATCAAACAAAATTGGATTGAACTGAATCAAACCAATTTAAACATAATCAGCCAAGTTTGAATCAAACCAGTCCAATTCGATTCAGGAAAACATCCCTATTTATCAGCCAAAACGCAGCACTTTTAGGATGCCTTTCTTTCTTCTCCTTGAACCAAAACGCTACATTTTGGTTCAGCTTTCTCCCTTTGCCACAAAATACGATGTTTCTTCACTTTAGCGTTGACAAAATAGATTGAAAGCAGAAGTGAAAAATGAAGGAATGGAACAAAAGTTGAAAGTAGAGTGCGAAAGAGAAAATGAAAGTGAAAAAGAAAAAGGAGGAGAGAGAGGGTGTACGTCGTCTCCTATACCTTACGTCATAAAACATGCTATATTTTTTTTATATAACATCTCATATCATTTTAATTCCCACATTAACCTAAACCATTTCAAACATTCACAGATCATATAACAGAAGCATAAACCAAAAACTTATACCAACCATATTATAATCCATATTTACATATCATTAAACTTATTAACCAAAAACCTATTAACATATCATACTAATAATATACATAAGCCAAAACATGTAATTATGCTATACAAATATAGCATAGAGCAAAATCTATATGCAGCAGATATAGATGTTGTGGTGTGAGGGAGAGAGACCTAGGCTTCAGCTATACCGACCTGAGCATAAACCAGTGAAGTTTCAGTACTTCACTCAAACAGCAGACCTGAAAACACATGGTGCGATTTGGGCGAGTCGCGTACTCAGCAAGGGTTAAACAAAGCAATATCATGTAACAAATAGGGCAATTCATCAAAGACATTTCAATACTGTTCAATATCAAGTCATATATAACA
>CANUEY010026906.1:0-18889 GCA_948099555.1 Croton setiger
TGTATGTAAAATGTTCTATATGCCTATAAACGTTTGTAGTTTTGTGAATGGCCAAATGAATCCTTAATAGGTTCAAAAGAAATGATGTCTGTATAATAACATGCTATATATGTGATTGGTATATGTATGTATATATATATACATGTTTGAAAGACAAAATTAGAAGTAACGTCATCTGACATATGATAAAAAAAAAGGCATGTTTTATGACATAGGTTTTAGTAAGAGATGTTACAAATTATGTTGAAATTAAACTATTTAGACCAGTACTGAAGCCCGATCAACTGATTTATTTGTTATTATTTATAAATGATGTTTAAATTGTTTGAATTGATATTGAAGCCCGATCAATTAAGTTATTTGTTTGAAATATATGATAATTGAACTATTTGAACCGGTACTGAAGCCCGGTCGTTTGAAATCATTGGTAATTGAATATATGTGATTTGGTAATTGAGTCGGTACTGAAATCCGACCAATTGAATTATTGAGATTTATTATTTGATATATACTTGTTTGGACCGCTACTGAAGGTCGATCATTGCATTATATGGAATATTATGATAAATGTATATATGTTATACATGTGCATTCATACAGGACCTAACAAAGGTACTTGTGACCATCTTGACTAGTATTTGCGAATTTCACAGATGAAACCTACGAGTCTCTTTATGATTTGACGGATGGACCTTCGGGTCAATATATGATTACAAATGGACCTTCAGGTCATTATATGATTACAGATGGACCTTCAGGTCAATATATGAATATGAAATGGACATATGAATCATTTAGGTCTATGTTATTGGCCAACCATTTGTTATTTGTTATGTGAAATTTCCGGGGCAGTACTTGGCTTAATGGGTCACAACGAAGTTAAATGGAATTATATGACATTTGCATTTGCATATTTTTATGTTTTCAACTGTTAATATAAGAATATGATTTATGAAGTTTTAAATTTTATTATGATAAAATGATTTATGATTTGTTTTCAAATTGTTTTAGTTTATACTTGCTGAGTATGTAACTCATCAAAATTGCAATTTACGTTTTCAAGTTAGCAACTGACAATGTCAGTTCCTTTAAGTGAAGTGTGGCACTTCACCACCATCTTCACAGGTCGATTCAGTTGAAGGTTAGGTCTCTCTCCCTCGTACTGCATCATATTTGTAGTTGTCATATATATTTTTGGTTTTAGATGTTTTGTAATCAATAAGATTATGTTTAGCATTTAAGTTATCTCAGTATAGTTATTTGGTCTATGTTATAGAAAGTTTTGTAAAGTTAATGAGGTATGTAAATATGGTTTGTATTTCATTATGTTTCGTTTTGGTATGTCATACATTTGAAAAAAAAATGGCTTGTTTATATGACGTATAGATGTAAGTTAGGTTGTTACACCAACTACGCTGTCGACAAATGGAAATGCATTGCTCTAGTATATATTTAACGGAAATGGAGCACTATATGCCATTTACAACAACTACTACTGAAACAATACAAACTGTTTTATATATCTGAAAAAAAAAAATTTTCCTCTCAATTTCATTCTGGCTATTCTGGATTCATCTGTCCATTTTATTGTAAGCAAGTTCGCCTACTGGGTATGAGAACAAGTTTTCTGCACATTTTGTCATCACTTTCTGCAGTGCAGACATGTGTCCTCTTTTTCAAATTTTTGGCGCGCTGAACGTAGGTCCGCATACCTATTATGTGAACTCTTAATTTTCCGTTAATAGTTTGCATACTCTGTAGAAGAACATACTTCAGATTTCTACATTTCAAATTTCAACCCATTTGTACACAGTTTAAATTATCCTTTTCATTTTCATTCTTTCTTTTCCTCCTCCTCCTTATATATAACCGGGTTCGAAAATATTCGCAGTCCAAACGACACTCGATACCCACTCCTGTATCTCGACAATGTCGATGGAAACGAAATATACGACATCGTCGTAAAAATCAAATTTCAACATCAAAATATCTTTATCACATTTATTTTCCCTTTATTAATTTATATTTTCCCCCTTTTTAATTATTTGCGCCAGCGGTCACGTCAAATAAAAACCCTAGCGATACCTCTCATTTACGTATACCGACAATTTACGAGTCATAAGAGTTTAACCATTCATATATTTTCAATTTAATTCTTATAATGTTCATATATATATAATTTCTTAGTAAGTAAGTAACCTTTTATTTTCCTCTTACCCAAAACAATGTTTATACAATAAAAATTGTAAACATGCATTATGCCTATTATGACGACATGCATGACATATGGTTTCGGTTAGGGATGTCATAGAGGATTTGGAAGAAGTACCAGTTGTTGAGGAAGTTAATAGTGTGTGCCAAGAGATGAAGTAGAGCTGACTAGAAGACATAAATTTTGAAAAAGGATTATGAATTGTTTTATTTTCGTTTTGTTGGTGTTTTCACAAAGAAAAGAAAGAAAGAGAGCAAATGGAAGCAAGCGCGTGAAGCAAAAACAAAACCATTATTGTAATTAATTTTAAGGAGGTTCGAAATTCTTTGGTTAAATTACCGAGTTTCCGTTTACTAAAACTTTTTTTTTTCTTTTTTTTTTTTAAAAAAAAGCCCTTCTTAGTCTATATCCCTTTTCCCTTTCTCTTCTCTTCTTTCTTCCTTCCTCTCCTTCTCTCTTTCATTTCAACACTAGTCGCCACCACCATTACAAACTCAGTCCCTTCCTTGAAGACTTCGGTGAGACACAAGTTAGGGGCTCGTTTTGAAGATTTTCGATGAGCAGTCAAAGGCTTGAGACTTTTCTTGACTTGGGTTGGTTGTGCCTAGGGAAATGTAAGTAAATAACATATTTTTAAAATTTATTTATTAAATAGCATAAATTTTGAGAAATATAATAATATTACTTTTATTTTTATTTTTACTTTTTCATCTCTCTTTTATTTTTTGTTTTATTTTGTTAAATATAATAAAATGGTGGTTTGATGACGATCAAATTCTAATCGAATTTCGACAACGGATGACCAATCAGCAATGGGGTGACGGAGAGATGATTGGGTGGCATGAAATTATAATACATAAAGTTACCTGTGGTACAATGAAAATATTTATAATATTTATCTTCCTACTTCCAAAGTGATTAAAAAAAGTAAATAGAAAAAATATAAAATAATAAAACACGTTTCAAATTTTGAAAAATATTAATACTATTATTAAACCGGGTCCAAGTCCAATTCGGAAAGCGAGTTTGGCATAAATTGAAGGGCACGTTTGACCGGATTTTTTTCTTTTTTTTCAAAATTCAGATTCCTACTAGTATATAAATAATTCCCTTTATTGCTGCTAGTTTCTAGAAAGAGAGGAAGCAACACAGCACTGGCCGGCCGCGGCACTTCATACTCTTTCAAAGTCAACATCTGTATAAACACCTTCTTCTTCTTCTTGTGATCATCGCCGTCTTCATTCCGTTTGAATTTCACCTCTGCTATCTTCTAATCGCTATTCACAGCAGCAACCTAATCCTCTCTCTGTTCGTCCGATGAGTAACAATACGCCGTCGTCTAGTGCAGCACCTAATGGATCGGTTGATTCCGCTGCTCCTAGAAGAAACTCTAAGCGACCTAAATGTAAATTTCTCTTCTTATTTAAATTTTTCCTTTTTTTTTAATTCCTATAATTTTGCTTTGTTTGAATTTCTATTTTTAGTCATTTTGTTTGGGGTTAGGTTTGTGATTTTTTGTTTTTGCGGTTATGTAGGAATATAATTGCTTATCTATATTGTTTGATCTTGTTGTTAATTTAGTTACAGCTACAGTTTGTTAGGAAATACTTGCTGCTTCCATTATTGTAAATGAGGTATAGAACTTAGTTATTAATGAACCGGATCAGTTTTCGTGGAGCTTAATCTAGTTGTGTATTCAACAGCAAAATTATGCTTTCTGATAATTCTGAATTTCTGTTGCAAACCCTAAGCTTGGAACGGAATTCTGACCTGTTGAAATCTGGATGTTTCAAGTATACAGGGTCTATTTCAGATGGATATCCCTATTCCATCAAATAAACCCTAAATTCAAGAAAACAAATTTGCTAGATTTCAGATTTTAATAAGCTTTTCAAAGTAAATACACTTTGAAGTTGAAGAGTACCCCAGAATTTGGGATTTTATAGAATTTAACACAATGGATGTGTGGCTTCTAATTTGGGTATTCTTTATCATTATTTCCTATACTCTGGAAACTTTGTTCCCTTTTTAGATGTTAATACTATTATTTTGGTCACGATGCAAGTACTGATATATAATGCAACCAAAGAAGAAAAAGATAACCTCTTCCATGTTGTTGGAGTGGTGCAACTTGTTAATAATTCTCTGATTTTCTTTTCCAAATTTTTAACTCACTTGTTTTCTCTCTTTTCAGATTCAAAATTTACCCAACAAGAACTTCCAGCTTGTAAGCCGATTCTCACACCGCGATGGGTAATCTTTTTGTGTTTTGTTCTGTATTCCAGTAAAACATTTGTTATGAAATCAACATGATGGGAAGTGATTGAACTTTGTTTTGCTCTGTACAGGTGATTTCTGCTTTCATGCTTGTTAGCATCGTCTTCATTCCCATTGGAATTGCTTCCTTATTTGCTTCCCGAGATGTAAGCTTCAGTTCAACCTAACTAAATCTCATTTGTTTTACAATTTCCTTTTGTGCTTGATCATTGATTAAGTTGTCGAAACCATCTTTATGTTAGGTTGTTGAAATCATTGACCGGTATGAGACTGATTGTATTCCTGTACAAAATAGAACTAATATGGTTGCATACATTCAAAGTTCTGCTGATAAAACCTGCAACAGAACATTAAGGGTAAGGTTTCTATACTTCATCCTATTACTGCTATGATTACTATTAATGACTATTGTCTTGGGAATATTAATATTTATGTTGGCGTTAATTTTATTACAATACTAGTTGGTTATTGACCTTGAATACTGGACTAGATTGTATCATTTAGCAAGTATATGAATATTGGCAATCAAGACATCTGGATATTCTGTTGATAAACTATCTTAATTTTACTTTTAATTTCTCTCTCCTGATAGGTTACAAAGCGTATGAAGCAACCTATTTATGTGTACTACCAGCTTGACAACTTTTACCAGAATCATCGCAGGTGTGTAATGAAACATCATCATTTATTCGTTTGATAATAAAGTTTCAAAAAAACACTTGCAAAATTTTCATATAGCTGCTAGTTAAGTGTTCATTGCAATCCTGTCATGATTGTGACCACGCACACCAGGAATTATGTGGATGCATCATATGCTAGTAGTGACCTCAGAAGGGTTGACATGATAGGAAATGTTCTGGAATTTAGTTTTTTTTTTTTTTTCTTTAAGCACTTAGAGAATGCCACCTAGAGTGATTTGTCATTTTGCAACTTGTTCCTGATCAAGGAAATTAGATTGGTGGCTACCTAATTTCTTTTTACAGTTTCTGCAGCTCTTGAATATAGTTTTCCATTACTTTTATTTTCTGAGCAGAAGATATGATATTACAATTACCGACATTATAGATAATGTGAATATTTCCTAATAATTGTTTTCTTGGAAAGAACGAAAAATATTATAAGTATAAAAATGCAGTGTGTTCATACTTTGTGTTTTGACATACTGATTTTTCATTATATGAATATTATTGATCTATTCAAATGGTAATTGGCATAAATGGTTGAATTTTTCTGTTTATTGGTTATTTAATATTATTGTAACGATGGTTTCAAAATTCAGGTACGTGAAGAGCCGAAGCGATGAACAATTGAGAAAAAGAAGTGCTGAAAATGAAACCAGTACTTGTGAAAATGAAGATACAGTGAATGGGAGCGCAATTGTACCTTGTGGTCTAATAGCTTGGAGTTTGTTTAATGACACCTATAGATTCTCTCGCAACAATCAGCAGCTGCAGGTGAATAAGAAGCACATCTCCTGGAAGAGTGACCGGGACCACAAATTTGGCAAAGATGTCTTTCCTAAGAATTTTCAGCAAGGAGGTCTCAAAGGCGGTCAAAGTCTGAATGCGTCAATACCGGTAAGTAGATGACTGTTGCTAACTTTGATCTGTGCATATTGTAAATATTGTATTATGTGCGTAATGCATGGTAACTACAATGATTTATTATGTTCATGTCTGTACACCCTGTGAAACATGCATTGTGTTTATAATAACTTTATTGTTTGTTTGTAATTTTCTTATTTTTTATCATGAACTTTGGTAACATTTGGTACTGTCTATGCAGTGTAACTGTGATTACGTTGCATGATTTTTTATGTGAATTTATAATGAATATATGGTGACATCATAATGCAAGCTCTTTGTGGGTGTTTAGTTTAGTTTAGTCAGATATTATTGAATTTGAAATCAATTTAAACAAATTGCATAATAGTTTTTTTATCAGAATTATTGATGTTATTAATGGAATATCAATGGGAACTGATATCCCATAATAGAAAAAAAAGAAAGGGGTTTAAACCATGCAATTCTGACTTATCTACATTTGTTTCTCTTGAGCTTCTTTAAAATTTGCTTTAGCCTGGAATTTTATTTTATACTGTTGCCATATGTAACCACATTGCTGCAGCAAGTCATTTTTGTTTTGTGTCTGACCTGCTTATATTTTCTTTTGCAACAGTTGAACGAGCAGGAGGATCTCATTGTTTGGATGCGGACTGCAGCTCTGCCAACTTTCCGGAAGTTGTACGGGAGGATAGAGCAAGATCTACAACCCAATGATGTGATACAAGTGACATTGGGAAACCACTATAATACATACAGTTTCGACGGCAAGAAAAAACTTGTGCTGTCAACCACAAGCTGGCTTGGTGGAAAGAATGACTTTCTTGGCATTGCTTATCTAACCGTTGGGGGACTCTGCTTCTTCTTGGCAATGTGTTTCACTGTTGTATATCTTGTGAAGCCCAGGTAACATTCTTTGCTATATTATTTATAATTCGAGTCTTAAAATAGAGTTTCGGCAGAATCTAGGAAGTACCTTCTATCTGAGAACATCCATTTTTTGTGAGGATTCTTGTGCATGCATGTGTTTGTTATGTTGGGAAAGTATCATAGTCGGTATGCTACTATCTTTTGATCCTGCTATAACAACAATGCAAATCAGAATTTATGGAAGGGATTAAGGAAATCAGAACAGGCCCCTGGCCACTGGTTATGCAAGTCTATAAGGTCGTAGTAATTAGAAGGACAAGGCACAAGCATGTGCCTGAGCAAGATCGGGCGAACTAAATAAGATTAAAAAAAAATAAAGTACTTAAAAAATTATTGAAAATAATTATCATAAATAACACAAAAATTCATATTTGCTTGTGTAATCGTAAAATTACTTGATGCTAATTGTATTCTCACAATTCACAAATAAGTTCTAATTTGCAAATAGTTGTGATATTAAAAAATATACATTTTTCTTAGTAGAAATTTGTTTGTTGACTTGTAGAAACTTTCATGGTGTAATTAATTGAATTTGTTATTGGTGTAGTAAGTCTTCATTTTTTAGCCACACTTAATATAAATAAAAACAAAATTGTCTACATTTTGTATCAGCGTCTTCTTATTAACAAACAATTCAATCAATGATAACGAAGTTGAACGTTTAGTATTTAAATTTAATTATAAATTCAACTTATTGGCATCCATAAAATTGAATTCAACTCTTTGTGCGATAACCTTACAACAACTACAAAACAAATCTTAGTCCGAAACAAATTGGGATCGACTGATTGGATCCTCTAGTGGATATCCAATGAAATATAAAATACATAACTCAATAAATAACAATAAAACCGGGCAAGCTCCATGGCATGGATACTATGAATGTGTAGTGTCTTTAAATCCTTAGTAATAAATTCCCTCCAAATAGTCTTAGGTCTACTTTGTACTCTCTTGGCTTCCTCCTGCCACGAATGTATCACATTTGCAAACCATGGCATGTGGAGGCCTACGGAAGCCATCTAAGTATTCCTTTCACCTTATTATGAACTTCCGCTACATGAGTTTTTTTGTCTAATATGCTCATTCATAATCTTGCCGAACCCTATATGGCCATGCATCCATCTCATTATGTGCATTCTGCTACATTCATCTTATGAATATCCTATCATGTTGGTGGCTAACATCGACTCCTATATAGCTTCATTGGTCTTGCAACTATCCTAAAAAATTACCTTTCACCTTGATTTTCTCATCACATAGGACTCATGTCACACTCTACCACTCCATCCTACTTGGACTGTACTGGTCACATCACATCATCTCTACGACCTTTGTTTTGAAACACCGAGCCTTAATGGATTGGTTCTAGGAACCAAAACCCCATCAAATCTATTATTTTGTTGTTGCTTTTTTCTTAATCGATTGGTCTGTTATGTTGAAGCTTGAAGGAGGGTCCTGCAAGGGGGAGGTTCAGTCTTCCTTTCCTCTTCTTGTAATATTCCTTCTTTTATTTGTAGCCATAGTTTAAAACATAGCAGGGGGCCAGAGGTGCACTACGATGCACGCCTAGGAAAGAAGTGGGGGCCTCATGCAACTTCACCTCTTTGGTCCCCCAGGTGTGGGGTCCTATGCCCTGATTATGGTACCGAACCCTGTAATTAGGATGATGCTCCATTCCTAAAATAACCGTTTTAGAATTTGTTGGAATTTGCATGAGTTATTCCTATAATATATTTGGTTATAGACCTGTCTGAAACTGCACTCTGGAGTTATTGTTTAACCACATTTCCAATCAGTTTATTTCATAGTACATTGTCCAAGCTGGTTTATGAACTGTTCAGAGTAGAACAGTTTTGTACTTGATTTATTTGAAGTAGCTTTCTTTGTTTGAGTTATTTCTGCATCTAACAAAGTTAGAATGCCGAGAAATTATCATGTTACATGTAGCATAGGAACAAAAGGCATGAATATATATTGCATATTTCTTTTTTGGATCAGTGTATCATCAAGTATTTGGGATTGGGATCATGGGGGACGTAGGTTAATATGCATCAAAATTTTGACTCTTTTTATCGTTGTCATTTCAGGAGGCTCGGGGATCCTTCCTATTTATCATGGAATAGAACTCCAGGAGGCCGTTGAATCAATTTTTGGATTTCACCTGTCATCCACATCGGTTGACAAAATTCTGTGTATTGAATGTTTAAAATATGATGTAGCAGGTTTTATTTGAATTCCAATTAGAAGATGGATTTATTTTGTGTAACTGGAGCAATAGCGTAAGATGCGCTAACTTGTGACATGATTCAGTCAATGTCAGACTACAATTTGTTTATTGTTTGTAATTATATACATACAACATACATTTGTACTCTATAATGAAACTTAGTTTGTTATTATGCGAACGACAACTTTCGAATTATCATGTTTGATAGATAAAATAATTGAATCAATTTATTCTAGAAATTGAATTAAACCAAAATTAAATATATTAACAATTCCCCTTTAAATATTAAGTTGACATACAGAAAAAATCATCTTCATATTTGAATATTCCATAAATTGACTGCATATCCTATCTTCAATCTTTAAGAATTTGGTTTTGCTAAACTTCAGGAGTCCTAACTGCACTTGAATTCTGAACGAACTTGTATAAAACAATAAGAATAGAAGAAATATTATTGCTTATAATATCTCTTGAACGGCAACCATTAGTGCTATCATCTGATAAGGAGCTTTTCCTGATTTGGATATGACTATACCAGCTCAAGGTGCAGTAGACTGTGGTTTAAAGGTGACCCTCATAAGTGACGCTAATAATTGGGATTTGTCTAGAAAACTTCGGAGTTAATATAAAAAAATTATTGCCTTTTGCCAAATTGTCCAATTTTGTCCCAAACTTGCATGAAATTGACAAAAGGGCCATTTTTCAATTTTTGCTACAAAACTCCCCAAGACAAAAGTTTCAGCTTCCTCGGATGGATGATGGCTTGTGATCACGTGTCTGCAAAAAACAAAAAATTACTCCCTCCCTTCATGAAAAAATAGAAAATTTCCCATTTTGAATGTTCACAAAAATAGAAAATTTTCCTAAAATGATAAGTTTTGAATGGTTGGAAGTGAAAAAAGACTTTCTATTGGTTGGAAGTGAAAAAAGACTTTCCTTGACATAATAGATTGATTGAATTAAATAATGAGTGATTTTTGAGATAGTGATGAACAAATAGTAACAGTATTAGAGTTGATTGATGTTATAGATATTTGTTTTTATCTATCTTCTTTAAAATAATTGAATTTTTGACACTTTTTAAATCAAACATTCGGAATATATAGAACTATGCTCTATTTTTATAAACTGATACCAAATTCAAGTATGAATAAGTGAAATGAAATTATAATTAATTAAAATAGTTGCCAATTGTAACAAATAAAGGTAATTTTCCCTTTAAATTTGTTAACATTTTATATACAATGGATACTATTATGAATTTGTGGATTTAGTAGTGACCACAAATTAATTTTTTTAAAAAGTTATTTGATACTTTGTGTTTAGGTTTAAGAACATTTGCAAGATATTTGGTACTATGTTGTTGAACTTTTAGAACATTTCTAAGTTATTTGGTATTTTGTGTTTAGATTTTAGAACGTTTTTATTTGAGTGATAACTATATGTTTATAGATATGTGACCTATTATGAAAAGTAGTTCACAGATTTATAAATTAGTGATCTAAAAAACATCCATAACTCCCCACCTAACATAAAAGTAGGTACATGTTTATGTATATGATTGCATAATCATGATTGAGAATTTGATTTAGAGTTTTAGTAAGTAATTTTTCAAAAAATTCACTGAAATCACAAGATTTGTTTCATTTTCATTTAAATATTTGGATCATTCCATAAAATTAAGTGTATATATCTATCAATCTTAAGTGCATAAATGAGCATATCTATTAATCTTAGGAAATTTAGTAAAATATTATATTTTGACTCTCTATTTAATACAATAGCAAATTAAGTTTAATATTTATGAAATAGCATTTTATGATAATAAAATTATGAAATTTTTTAAAATTTCAAGGTTACCCACTCTGTTAAAAACTATTAATTTATTTTAATTAATTAACCAATAATTAATTTGATATAAAATCAATGTGTCAATATATGTTAGTATAATTTAAATTTCTTCCAAATTTCATCATGTGGCTGAAAAAATGGCCTCCGCAACAACAGACGATTTTTGGCGACATCCACCGAAAAATTAAAAATCAATATTTATTAATATAAGTCAATATAGCTCGGTACCAATCAATAAAAAACTAATATACGTCAATATTCATTAATATAATTTAGAATTCTTTCAAAATAATATTATTCAATATAATTTAATATTTATCAATATTTTTCAATTTAACATATCCACAAAAACTGATAAATATTGACAAATATTAATAAATATTGCCAAATACCAATAAATATTGATATATGCAAATATATATTATATTGATAAATTATATTGATTTTATATTGATTTTTTTGTTCAATTTTTAAGTTTTTAAGTTTTGATTAGTTAATGAAAATAAATTAATAATAACAAAAGTAAAAAAATAAAAAATAAAGGCAACAAGGTAAAAACACAAAAAATATACTATTTAACTAACTTGAAAGAAATATGCTATTTTGTCAAATGAAAGTCCAATGTTATTACATATAATTTCCTTTCTTTTAATCTTAAGTGATTGATCATTATTTTAGAACAATTCAACTTTTTTATTTTTTGCAATGAGGACATTTGAACTTGTTAGGGTTTTAGTTATCAACAATTCAATTGATTATCATAAAATTGGTTTCATTTTCATTAAAATACTTGCATAATCGAATAAAATTAAGTGGCATATTTACTAATCTTTTAGCTCTTCCTCTAGCGCTTTTAAGTTTTGACTCTTTAACCACCAACCTATAAAGGTTTTGACGATCTTATAGATCGAGCATCAGCTTGTGCATGCCTCCGGCACTTTTAATTTTTAGTTCTTCAATCACCCAATCTATGAAGGTTTTGACGACCTTATAGTTCGAGCAAGAGCTTGCAATGCTTCTAGCGCTTTTAAGTTTTAGCTCTTCAATCACCTAATCTATGAAGGTTTTAACAACCTCATAGATCGAGCAAGAGTTCTTACATGCTTTCGGCGCTTTTAAGTTTAGCTTTTCAACCACCAAACCTATGAAGGTTCTAATGACCTTACAGATCAAGTAGGAGCTCGAGCATGCCTTTGGTACTTTTAAGTTTTAGTTCTTCAACTACCCGACTTATGAAGGTTTTAACGACCTTATAGATCAAGCAAGAGCTTGCGCATGCCTCTGGTGCTTGTAAGTTTTAGCTCTTCAACCACTTGGCCTATGAAGATTCTGACAACCTTATAGATCGAGCAGGAGCTCGCGTATCCCTCCGATGCTTTTAAGTTTTAGTTCTTCAACCACTCAACCTGTGAAGATTTTGACAACCTTATAGATCGAGTAGGAGCTCGCGCGTGCCTCCAACGATTTTAAGTTTTAAATTTTCAACTATCTGACTTATGAAGGTTCTAACGACCTTATAGATCGAGTAGGAGCTATCTCATGCCTCCAGCACTTTTAAGTTTTAACTCTTTAATCACCTAACCTACGAAGGTTCTAACGACCTTATAGATCGAGCAAGAGCTAATGCATGCCTCTGGAACTTTTAAGTTTTAGCTCTTCAACCACTCAACTTATGAATGTTATGGTGACCTTATAGATCAAGCAGGAGCTCACACATGCCTCTGCCGCTTTAGTGTGAAGCTCTTCAAACATTTGACTTTGTTGGAAGATTCATTAGACCACAAGTCAAATAGGAGCTACCTCCGCTCTCTTGGGAGGACGTGCATACCTTCGGCGTGATTTTTAATATTTGTCTTCACGCCGGTCTCGGGAGTATGTACGACCTTGCACGATTTATATTGCCTTACACAACTCATGTTGCTTGTTTATGCTCTCATCTCTATAAAGCTCACATTTCCCCAATTGTTTTGTTGATCTCGAAGGTAATCTTTAAAAAATGAAGAAGAAGAAAAGAGTTATTAAATGTGAATTGTAACACCATCACCCTTATGTAAGGTGTACACGCTCCCGTAATATACCTTTCAGATACAACTTATCATATACCTATCGAATATACTACATGAGATCTCATAAGGTGAAAATATTTCTTAATTTACAGAATTAAAATCTTAAAAATGAACAGATTCTAAGTTTATTCTTTAATAACTTGATCTTTTCGAAACTACGAAACCGATTTGGTGATACTAGGAAAGACCACAATGATCTCCAAGACAGCATTATCATTCCACATAAATTTTCAAGCTAGCAGAGAGGCTCACATAAGTCCCACTTAAAATCCAGCTTTCTTAAGCAAAACATACATGCATAATATGGTTTCCATACTTTTATTTTATTTCAAAACAATTTCCGAGCTTAACATATACTGTGAAATTAAATTATTGACATACTTCTCTTATTCTTTTCAATACATAACATAATCATCATAGTACCTAACTGCAGTGGATTTCCTCGAATGCCTCTAAACGCTTATTAATTTCCATAACTGATCATTCTTCCTTACATACGTTAGTATGTAACACTAAAACTGAGAATAAAACTCAATGGTGTACAACAATTATTTAAAACCATAATTATTTAAAATATTTTAATGGTTTAAAACTCATAAGAAATATAAATATTTTATTTTCAAAAACTTTATAATATTCTTCTAAAATTTCATAATTGTTTCGAACAATAAAATATTACCGTCAAACATTCATATGATTCAAAAATATATATTAAATCATTTCTTTAACTTACTTTTGTAATGTGATGATCATCATTAACTACAATGAAATGGATGCACTACATAACACTATCTTCACTTTGCTAGTAAATGAGAGGGACTTGAATTTGAATTTATAACTTCAATCTCGTATCATAAGGGCTATATAAACATTCAGCCTCGTAATAAGAGGAATGTAAACATTCAATCTCGTAACATGAGAGCACTATAACTTCTTATTATGCATTACTCATTATGAAAAATCAACTTAAATAATTTAATTTAACTGATTTTCAAAATTTTTATGTAATTATCATAAAATGATTTCTTTATAAAAATAATTCTTTCATCGAAATCAGTCATAACATTAAAATCCTCATGGAATCATTTAAATAAATTAAATGATTTTCAAACATTCATTTATCAGGAGTAATATTTAACATTTCAGAAAGCATATTATATTTTCATAAAAGATTATTTAAAAAGATACGTTGTACACAAATTTCATTTCACTCCTTTTTTCACGTAATTGTTCGCGCGTCTATCTACCTTAAATCTATAGCTGAGCAATAAATATATAGCTAATTTATTACTTGTTCTACTTATTTTATTCCTAAATAATTTCTTAATGGAATTGTCATCCATTTTATTTTCATAACTATTTTTCATTAACTTTGGACATTCTAATTATTAAATATACCAAATTAATTTAATTTGGTAATTTATAATTTTTTAGACTATCTTAAATATTCTTCTAGATTTTAGAAATGCTCTAAAATTATTTAATAAATCAAAATAATTATTTAAATTTGATTTCTAAGATTTTAACTTTAAATATATCAAAATAAAATTATTTTGATATATTCAAGATTTTTATCAACAGTCCAAAGTATCCCTAATTATTTTTATTTTAGATTTAAATCCCTAATTGCTAGAATAATTAAGTTTATTAACTTAATTTATCATTTTGGACTAAATTGAAAAGCTAAATAAAGTTCTTAGGGCCTTACGAGAAACGGTCGAAAGTCCTGGGATCAAAATAGGATTTCTAGAAACTTAAAGGATCAGGCATGTAAATCACGAAATGAAATGATGCCATTTTGAGCTTAACTCAGACAACCCATTTCTTTTGTTTGAAATGGTGTCGTTTCTGTTAAGATTCAGGCTTTGGGCGCATTTTGAGTTGTCCCATTCACCCGACAGTTCTACAATTGGGACTCATGACCCAATTCTGGTTTTGCTCGGGTTTCACGTTTCTGGCGATTAACTCTGACGTACTATACATCGATCTCTTCCTCTTGACGTTGTTGGTTGGTTAGTGGCGATTCCTCAGCCGTCTGATCATCAAAGTTTAAGATATCTTGTAACAACCTATTACCAATATACGTCATTTAAAACAGGCCTTTTTTTTATCAAACAACATACATATAATAAGACATATACTAATCACTATAACTTTTACACCAATTTTTACATATCTTATTAATAATTTACATATCATACAACATAGATCTACATGACAAAATTAAATGAATGATGCAATGCGTAAGAGAGAGAGAGAGAGAGAAAGAGAGAGAGAGAGAGAGAGAGAGAGAGAGAGAGAGAGAGAGATCTTAGGCTTCAACTGACCGACCCGAGCAAAAAGATGGTGGAACTGACACTATCAGTTACCAAGCAAAACCCGAAAACATAAAATTTCGATTTGATGAGTCGCATACTCATCATGTATAAACTAAAGCAATATAAAATAAAACAACAAATCACAATTCATAATCATAAACAAAACATGTCGATGACAAGCTTATTTCATATTATTTCATTTACTTTGCGAGCTTTAACTAATTAAACCAAATAATTTCATAATAGCATTCACATATAACAATATGCAGATGTCTATATCATATGATTCCATTTCATTATGTTGTGACCCATCAAGCCAGACACTGCTCCTGAAATCTTATATAACATATAAATATGGATAACCAGTAACAAATTACGTATAACAATTTCATGTACCAAATACAAATGACTGACCAGTAACAAATCCTATATATATGACCGAAAATTCATTGGTCTCAAATGTATCGATTTGATATAACAATTATAAATGGCTGGCCAGTAACAAGTCATGTATATATGACCGAAATTCATTGGTCTTAAATGTATCAATTTCATATAGCAAATACAAATGGCTGACCAATAACAAAGATCTAAATGATACATAGGTCCATAAGTAATTCATATATTGACCCAAAGGTCCATTTATAATCTATATATTAACACGAAGTCCTATCTGTAAAATCATGTAATGACCCATGGGTCCCGCCTGTGACATTTTAGTAAGCAATGGTCAAAATGGCCACAACTCCTTTATTTAGTCTTGTATGAATGCACTTGCATGACATGTAAGCAATTATCATAATATCCAATAATGTTCAATGAACGGACTTCAGTACCGGTCCAAACAGATAAACATCATATAATAATTCTCAATAAGACAATTGGTTGGATTTCAGTACCGACTCAACTCCTTTAATCACATATATTCAATTAGTAACAATTTCAAATGACCGGACTTAAGTACCGGTCCAAACAAATAAATTATCAAATGATCAAATACTGTAACATAATCGATTAGACTTCAAAATCGATCCAAACAATTCAAGTAACCTATATTCAATATTGATCAATTCAATTAACCAGTCTCAGTACCAGTACAAATAGATAAACCAACATACATAATCTAATGCACGTATATCAATTGATCCAAACGGTTAAATCAGTATATGTTATTCTAGGAATAAAAATAATTGTTCCAAGCAATTTACTCGATCTGTATTGTCCAAAGCAATTAACTCATTTATTCAAAGTAATCTCATCCATCTCTATTATTCAAAACAATCAAATCATTTATCTCCAATAATTTAAGTCATCTCTATTATTCAAAACAATTAAATAATTTATTTTCAATAATTTAATTCATCTCTATTATTCAAAAAAAAAAATTAAATTATTTATTTTCAATAATTTAAGTCATCTCTATTATTCAAAATAATTAAATCATTTATTCCAAACATATTATTCAGCATATTTTATTTAAAACAATTGAATCATTTGATCAAATAATTTAAACATCATATATTCAATAACAATCAATTTAATTGACTGGGTTTCATTGTCATTCCATACAACAAACCTCAAATAATAAGTATCAATAGATCGATTAGTCGAATTTCAGTAGCGACTCAACGACCAAAATCACCTATAATCAATTATCAATTATGTCAAATGATCGGGTTTCAATACTAGTTCAAATAGTTCAATTATCATATAATCAAAGTAAACAATTCAATTGATCCGGCTTCAGTATCGATCTAAACAATTTAATCATCATATATCTACAATATCAAATAAATCAGTTAACTGAACTTCAATACCGCAGTTATATATCAAACATTATATCTCAGTAAATTAATTGGTCGAATTTCAATACCGACTCAATGACCAAATCACATATATTCAATTATTGATGATTTCAAATGACCAGACTTTAGTACCGGTCCAAACAGTCTAAAAACATCATATAAAATCAAGATCTCATAAATCAATTAACTGGATTTCAATACCGATCCAAATAGTTAAATTTCAAAGTAATTTGTCATTTCATAAACCATTCATTTCACATATAAAACAAGTAAGTAATTTTATACTTACCTCTCAGTCGCGATCCAAATAGGGTTTTGGGTTGTTTTCCCCCGCTCCCCTCGACATTTCTATATAATTTCATATATAAATAATTAATTTTTCTTTAATTATAATTTTCTTTAATTATAATTCATATATAATAAGGTGCATAATTTAATATTTATTATCTTTTACCATATTAATTTTAATTACATAATATTTCTATTTCCTTTGAATTTTTAATTTAACATATGTTTACTATATTAAAAATAATTATCAATGTCATTTATGTTTAATTTCAAGCTCAATTAATCATGTACTAATTATATTTTACAATAACTATGATCAATTAACTCAATTTATTAGCCAATTATCCAATTGATAAAAATAAATTCAATTTAAACCAAAAAAGACTCAATTGAATAAGTTTTAAAGTTTCTAGGGACTTAATTGAAGTCCAGTAGTAACTTCAGGGGCCAAATTATAATTTTCAAAAGTCAATTTCGGCGGAAGGACCCAATTGAAAATAATCAAAAGTTCTGAAGGACTTAATTGAAAATGCGTCAAAACTTCTGGGACCAAAATGAAATCTGCCAGAAATTAAATCCGACAGGACTAAATTGAAAATAATTAAAACTTTGCTGGAAGGAATAAATTGCATTAAATTATAAACTTAAGGGGTCAAAATGTAACTTTACCAAGTTTAGGTACACAGGAGGAAATTTTCACCAAAACGCAACATAAGCTGTCGTTTTGGTCCATCTTCTTCCTTCCTCAAGCCCGCGCCTGCCCGCGTGCCTTGCTATGTTTCTACTCCCGTTTTCCAACCGGATTTCCAGAGATTTCCGGCCGTTTCTTGCTGCCAAATCTTTTCAAGAAACTCTACCAAGCTTTCCCAACCACCCTAGGTAACCCATGCACGTAGATTTTCCTTTCTTTTCTCTCTTTTTCTTCCTTCTCTTCTCTACCCTGTTTCTGTTTCCTCACTGGTTTTCTATGTTTCTGGACTTTTTCCTCTCTTTCTTTCCTTTCCAATCTATTTTACCTCTTCCCTAGACTTTAGAGAAGCCATAGAACCTAAAATTTCTTCATTCTTTTCTATTTTCTTTCTCCTTTCTCTGTTTTTCTGTGTTGCTTCCATCCCCTTCTATTTCTCACATGTTCCACCACTTCAGCCCCTCTAGAAGCCTCATTACAAATTCCAACCTAAATCTCTTTCCACCTCCTACTTCCTTTTAACTTAAAATTCTAATATTTTATCCTAAACTTTCTTTTATTCTTTTTCTGTTTTCATTCCTTTTACCTACATATTATATTCGTTTGCTTATTTCATAAGCATATATATATATATATATATATATATATATATATATATATATATA
>CANUEY010027378.1:0-31212 GCA_948099555.1 Croton setiger
AAAAAAAAAGGTTTACTTTAACCGTTGACTAACGGTCAAAGGACCTCAGAGTACAATTTCCAAAAGTTAGGGACTATTTGATACAATTTTAGAAATAGAGGGACCTACGAGTCTATTAGGCCAAACCTCAGGGATCCAATAGTAATTACCCCTATAATTTAATAAAGGTCAATATTATTCAGTACACTTTAATACAATTTAGTAAAATGTAACAGAAAGTCATGTCATCTTCATCTTATTCGTGTAGAAACCTTAGCCGTCATCGATCACCTAAAAATTGCAACGGTAATGAAACTTAACAAATATATGTCATCGGAAATTTTTCGACTCATAAATTCAAAATATAGTTATATTTCCTCGTGACTCCGTCATATATCATCGAAAAAAATAAAAAACAGTCCACTTCTCTCACTGCTACCAAAAAATGGCATAAATTGAAGCAAACTACTATATCTAATCAAAGTTCTTGAAAAAAGTAGTTCAATGGTGCATTTCAGAAGGCCTCAAGAAATGCTCGGAATGTTTTGAACATGGAAACTTCGAATAAATGTTTCCGTTCTCGACAATTGTTGGAGTTGTCGTCGGTGTTCATGGAGTTGTCGGCTTCCAAACTTCAATTTGGTGGTGGTGGACCGCGGCATCATCTCAACTTGCCATTCCTTTGTAACATGTTTTACTTTCCATATTTATCCTTTTTAATAATAATAATAATAATAATAATAATAATAATAATAATAATATAAAATGTCACTAAATATGAACGTAAAAGTTTTATTTTTTTAATTAAAAAGTAGAACTAATTATAAATACTTTTCTTCTCGTTACATTATAGAATATTTGTACGGTGAATAATTAATAAGATGAATGGTGACTAACTTAGTATCCGGGGGGTTTATCACAAAAAATATGTTATAAATAAAACTTATTTTTAAAGGCCGAGATGGTTTAAAACTATCTTAAATTTAAAATCGGGATATGTAAAAGTATATCTACCTTTTATTTTAATTTGAAAAATATATTAAGTCAAAAAAAATAAGAAAAATGAATTTATTATATTTTAATAATATTTTTGGATCTTTTCTTAAAAAAAATTTTATATAATTTTGGTACAAAATCTGTATAATAATTGTACGATAATCATAGTTGAACAATATTCATATCACAGTGATAAAAAACAGAACAACAATTATTTTATACTTATACAACAGGAATTCAACATTAATTAAATGTTTTATTTTAATATTATTTTTATAATAGGTCTATTTTTTAAATTAAAATAAAAAATAAATTTTTCTTTAAAATAAAAATAAAAATTGAGTATATTTTTCTGATAATCCCTTTAAAATTGGTGGTGTGTATTTGATTTAGGTAGACATGTATACTTAAAAATTACAAAACAAATTGATCTCTGCTTAATGTGTGGATACACTTCTTCACAATAATCATTTATGAAAAATAAGATCCAATAGCAAATTTGAAGAATCTTCAATATTACTATTTAGTCAGTTAATTTGATATAATTATTAAAATGGTTCTAATCTTTGGCACTTTTACGCTATTTTATTATTTCTTCTAATTATTTAAGTATATTATTAAAATATTTCATCAAATTATTTAAGAATAATTTAAACATTTAATAGAATATTTCAAAATTATTATTTAAAAACTAAATGGAAAGACGATATAATATAATAATGTTAAATATTATATATTTCAAAATAATTATGTTAAAAATAATGATTATAATAAGATTGAACAAAGGTTATGGACGATGTTGTAAATTTTTTAAAATGAGAAACAAACACTAATAGAGAAATAGTAGAGAAATAATTGAGGGGAGGGTTGGGTTGGGGACATTGATAAAGGACAATACAATACATGAGTGTTATTGTGAATGTTACCTTCACATGGATAATAATTATATTTCAATTATACTCTTACCTAGCAGACATATAGATATAGAATAGGGCCTTTCCTTCTTTTATTATTACTTTGGGATGTTTGTTTGTGGCTACCAGCCGAAACTGTGAATGCTAGCTACCCATCTCAAGCTGAGACCCAGCCGAAATGTTGAGTGCTTGCTGCTGAGCTATGCTCTTCTCTTCCCTCCCCTCTATCTTTAATGCTCAACTTTTATAATTATATTTATATTTTTCCTCAAAAACAAATTGTACATGTAGATCAACATATTTGTTATTCACGTGTGTATATAAATATATAAAAAATAATTTTTACAGTATGTGGGTGCTCTAGGCTTAATTTTGGGGCTTATTGCATATTATGGCTTGGGATGCTTGTTTTAGGCGGATTAAGGTGGAAATGTAATATCCTCCAAAGGTTTTTTGTGTTTTTAACATTGTCCTCCAATGGTTCACTTATTGTTTATTGTAAGATGTGAGTGGAGTAGGATCAATTAGTAAATGTAATATCCTTACTTAATTTTGTTGTATTTTTAGCCATAATCACTCTTAATCCAATCCAAATAATTAAAAAAATAAATTTATCTATCCAATCAAATCCAAATAATAATAATATTCAATCAAATTATTAGAATATCCAATCTAATTCAAATCGTATTATCCAAATACAATTTGTACATAAACATAAGACATTGTTTAAAATATAATTCTATAATGCGAAATTTCATAAGACATAAACATATTTTAATAAATAATATATCTTAAAATTTTGAAATCAATTAAGCAAAAAAATATAATATATATATATATATATATATATTAATTTCAAAAAAAAAAATACAACATCTTCTTCCAAATTATAAATGCTTCATTATTCTTAGGCTAAGGAGATGATCGAAACCAATTTTGCGTGCATATATGAATTTTCATAATTTGAAAAGTTAAAAAACTTTAAAAAGATTGAGTATTCTAGTCATGCTAAAAATAAATGCGGAAACAATTGTGAAAATAAAAAAGAAACAGAAAGAAAGACGACTACTTAGATAATGAATGTTAGGGTTTTATTTTATGTATTTGTTATATTAACGAAGACTTAAAATGATGGAGTATGATATTAATATTTTTTTCCTAAATAGTATTCATGTTTAATATTAGATTTAGTTTTATTTTATATGTAAAAAATAATTTTATAATAAAATTAAATAAACATTAAAAAATTAATGAATTTATTTGGATATGTAAATAAAAAATTTCTTATCCATATCCATATTCAAATATTTCAAACTTTCAATTTAGATATATTTAAACAAACCATACTAAAAATATCCAATCTAAACCGCTCTAAATTTTATTATCTAAATAAAATCACGGATAAAAATCCATTTTATCAACCCTAATCACTTCTTAAAAAAATAATATTTACTTAATATTCCAAGAAATATAACATTTAATACATTTAGGTTTTTAATATTATTTCTCAAAATAAAATTTGGAATTGTATTATTGTTATTATTACTCTTCTTATCACAACAAATAATGAGTATACAAATAATAATATCTTATGTTAATAAAAAATAAAATAATGATCGGGAAAATTTCTTTCAACTTCCGTTTTTTAAAATAAGATTTATACTATTCTTTCAACCAATTTTTACTTTGTTTTTTCGTTAATTAAGCATAAAAATATTGGAAAAATTTCTTTGGAGTTTCTAAAATTTTGATAAATTTTTCTTTAAGTCCTTATGTTTTCAAATTTATACTATTAAATTATTAGATTCTAAGCCTTGAACCACCAGCACCATCGTTCTATTTTTCCAGTTATATAATGATATAAATTAGTATAAATAGATAATTTTGGTGAGTAGCCTCAAAAAATATAGTTTTAAAATTAATTAATAAAATATTTAAAATAATAAAAATATTATTCTAATTTTATATTTAATTAATTTTTTAAAAACGTCTATATACTTGAAATTAATTTTAGATTTTAAGAAGGTTTAACCCGCTTGAAAAGGGATAAAACTTTTAAAGGAAAAAAAAAAATTATAATAATTCGAATAGTTTTTCAAACCGGACTGCTTTATTGTGAGTAGCAATAAATAAAGGCATTTGGTTTTCAAATTATGAAAATGAGCAATACAATTTAGCAAGAAATATTTGATTTGAATGAACAAATGACCAAACTACAAGAAATTTTTAGAGGCCAAACAAAGAATAACAGAAGCACTTAATTGTATTAGCTATAAATCTTGGGGTTAAGTAGGTGAAATTGGTAGGGCAAATCAAGACTTGTGTTGTACATTATTTGAAGGTATAGGTCCCAAATACATAATGAAACGTTGAGTCCCATTTCTGCATTGAGATCGACGGAGATTTTGTCCTATGAACTATCAACATCCATCCTTATTCATTTGGGAGACTTATTAAAATCAACAATTTGACTATAGATATAAAAAAATTGGCAAAAAAAATCTAAATTAAAAAAATAACACGTTAAACCTACATAATTTAAAAAATTGACAAATCTACCATTCAATATAAAATATCATTTTTTTAAAAAAATAAAAAGGCGAAAATGGAAATACATGATAATAGCACCGCTATTATTTCTCGTCTAGCTTTTCCGTCAACAATTTCACCACCCTCTAGCTTTTTTTTTTTTTTCTTTTTCAACTACATATAATGGAGTCACAAAAAAACTAATATCATATTAAAAATCTGCGGATCAAAAACTTTCCGATAATATATAATTTGTTAGGTTTCAACGTCATTGAAAAATTCAGGTCATCAATGACGGTTAGAGTTTCAACTAGATGAAAAAGATGAAGAATGATATGTCATCAGAAAACTCTCGACTCATAGATTTCAAATATGACATTATTTTTTCGTGACTCCGCCGTATGAGAAAAAAATGTAAATTATAGTCCATTCCTCTCTTTTTGGCCACTGAAAAATAGCTTATACTATATCAAATTTAAAAACTTATGATCAACACGAATCATGACCTTTGATTTTTGTCGTGATAGATTGATGTCAACTACTTTTTTATTGGCAGTAACCCTTTTTTTTTTATTTTCCATCAATTCTTTGTTTATCTTGGAAAATTATATAAAATAATAAACTTTCAATTTTTTATTTCACAAAATAATACAATTTTTTTTAAATTATTAAAATAACATATTTTTTCTTTTATCTTATTATATTTATTTTTTTAGTTTTTAGTTACTTGTAGTATTATTAATTTATTTTAATTAATTAATCAAAAATTAAAATTGAATATAAATAAATATATGACAATATATGTATATATAATTTATCTATATTTGTTAAATTTTATCAGTATTGTTAATATTTATTAGTATATATTTATCAATATATTTGTTAATAATGAGTTTTATTAAAAAATATTGAAAAATATTATTTTGAAAGAATTCTAAATTATATTGATGAATATTAATCAACTAATATTTTGGCTTAAATTTGGATCTTTTACATTTGTTCATGTAATCAAATGTCTCTGAAAGTTTTATTTTATGGATTAGAGATTTAGATGTATTTTTTCTGTCTATTAGATAGTTGGAAATGGTAGGAACAAAGATCTCATAATCATTATCCTATGCATATTTCTCAAAGTTCATTCCCAAAAGTAGTCCTACTTTTCCTCCCAATTACACATGAACACGTGATCCTGCACGTGACCAGTTTCCATACATATGGATAGATTATGAACCTTGCGCTGCTGTATAAAAATCCAAACTCTAACTTACACCTAATTTATACATATACCTCACTCTTTCTTCATAACAACTCCTCCTATTTCTTAATAAGGTTGATTAATAATAAATATAACAACGGGAAGAAATAGTGATCTACTCCAAAATAGTGGTGCTTCCACATTCAGATTGACATGAATTCGATATTATTTTATTTTATCTTTCAAAATAAAATCTTTTATATAGGATTTTAGAATTAAACGCAGTTGGTCACAATTTTTAGATTTTGATTATGTTATATACGACTGCGAATTCAGTAGTATAGATTATTTTGTAATAATTTTTAAATCTAGAACCAAAATTTAAAAATTGTGACTTACTGCATTTAATTTTGGACTTCGATTGGATGGTTTATTTTTAAATAAAAAATTAATCCGAAACGAATGGACATTTGAATGGAACGCGCAAGATTACTGAGTGAAAAATACTCCCTACTTGTGGGACCATAGGCTTTGAGTCTAATTCACACCAATTTACCTACCATCTTTACTATGGTGAAAAAAGAGTGGGAGAGATCCTGTGTAATAATAGCTCGACGCCAAGATAATAAAATTTACATTTTCAAGATGAAAAAATATGAAAAGGTTGTCTTATTCAAAACCCCAAATAGAAAAACCCTTTTCTCCTTTACACCTCAAAATGTATTGTTCTTTTAAATAGAAAGAGAGAGGCTTTTTTGCATCTTCTTAACCTGAAATGGTTGCCAGAGAGGAAATGTTCCTTTTTTTAGGGCACTGCTAGAAACAGATCTAATGGAGAGAGAGTAGGGCCTATAACTCAGAGAATTAGAGCACATGTGTGGGTTAAACTACTTAGTCCTTAAACATAAATGATATAATTGTCATTTTCATACAAATTAACAGAAAATTGAACAGAAATTCGACGAAAAAACTTGAGGTCTAATAATAACAAATCTTCAGGACTTAGAAATTTAATATGCAAAACATGAGAACCCAAGAGCAGATTAGCCAATACTTTAAAAATCCAAAAATAATTTTCTCTTATAAAAATTAATATATGCGAGTACATATCATAACATTTTTATCAGTATAAAATTTTTTTTTAAAAAAATTTAATAATTGAAAATATTTTATAGTTTAAAAGTATTTCATAATAAAATTAGAAAGGTCCTTTTTATTTCTCAAATATGTGTTAAAAAATCTCATTCTAATTAAATAATTATGAATTGCACTAAAAGAATTAAAATATTCTTATCCAAATTGTTTTTGTTATCTAAGGAGGTTTTTAAATATTTTTAAAATTAAATAAATTAGAGTTTAAGTGGAAATATTGGATTGAGACTTACATATTTATTTTCAAGAAAAATGATTTTATGTATAAATATTTTTATAAAATTAGCTTATTAGCGTATTATGAATAATTTAAAATTTTACAATTTATGCATTAAAAAATTATTGAAAGTATAATATATTTCCCAATATAGTTATATTTCTTGTATGTATTTCGTTAATATGAATTTAAATGTTTTACATTAAAATTCATGCAAGTTAAAAGTTTTATTCAACTAAATTGCATTCTAATTTCAAATAAGAAATAAATAAAACAGAATTTATAAATATTAAAAAAATAATAAATATGAAGAGTTTAAAATACTAATTATACTAAAAAGATGGTGGTAATACGGAATCTGTAATTTTGTTGCAACTAGTCCATAAGTGAACATAAAACTTTAAGCAAAAAGGTCTTCCACTTGATGCAATTTCCACGTGGAAATTCTCAGCTTTAGCCGCCAATGAACATGCAGCCATCTCATCCATTCACAACACGAAACTCCTCAACCTCCCCACACACTACAACATCATCTTCCTGTAAATTCACCCTTTCTCTTCTTAGTGATTACCCAAAATGCCATCCCTTCATGCTTTCTTGTATGGCTGAAAATGGATATTACCTTCAACATTCTACTCTTTTTTACAAAATTAGATCCTTTCAGCTTCTTTCTTTTCTCATTAATCCTCAGTTCAATAAGCTTTCTTTTCTACAATTTTGGATGAAAAAGGAAAAAAAAGGGTCATAAAGAAACAAAAAAGTACATGCATATACTGTCTTCTCCATCTCTTATCTTCCTCTAATTTCTTTTTTCTGTTTGCTCTGCCTCTGCTCTGCTTTGGTTGGCCTCGTCATTATTAATTTTTGCTCACTATCTGATGGAGACATGCTCCTAATAAAGACCCTTCTTTCTCTGCCATGGTGGAGCTTAATCAGGACGAAACCGCACCCACCAGTGCTGCTACTATGTCCTCCAAAAAGAAAGAACTTATGTCCACTGCCATGAAGAGAACTAGTGAATGGTTTGCTTTTTTTTTTCTTAATTCTCATTCTTCTTTTTGGTTATGATAAAAAGTTTCAAGCTTTATAACTTTCTGGGTATTTGTGCAATATGTACTTTTCCAGGATTTTCTCTCAAGAAATCCCCAGCGATGTCTCTGTTGTTGCTGGTGGAACTTCCTTTTCATTGCATAAGGTTTGATTTTTTAATCTTCAATCCTGAATTTATAGTATAATTGAATACCCAATTGTTATAAAAATCAAATCAATAATTAACAAGAATCGTGCAATGTTTAGAATAGCACTAACTTTCTGTATATCCACCAAAAAAAAAAGCATAATATGGAGCTTTATTAATATGATCTTTGATAATTTGTTGAATTAAAGTTCTTCTCTGTGTTTTTTTTTTGGTTACGTATTGTTATGGCAGTTTCCATTAATCTCGAAATGTGGGTGCATAAGGAAATTGGTATCAGAATCTAATGATGCTGATCTTACTGAAATTAAACTTGCTGATATCCCTGGTGGAGGAGAAGCATTTGAGCTTGCAGCCAAGTTCTGTTATGGAATCAATTTTGAAATAAGTACAGAAAACATAGCTATGCTTCGATGTGTGGCAGAGTACCTAGAAATGACTGAAGAATATGCAGTTGGAAACTTAGTAGCAAGAACTGAAGCCTACTTGAATGAAGTAGCACTTAGAAGTCTTGCTGGCGCAGTTTCTGTTTTGCATTCATCCGAGAACTTACTTCCACTTGCAGAGAAAGTAAAACTGATGTCTAGATGCATTGATGCAATAGCATTCATGGCTTGCAGGGAAAGTCAATTTTCTTCTTCAGGTAGGTCTGATAGCGGTGATGAAAGTGCACTTTCTTCTACTACATCTCAACCAAAGTCCCTTGCTGATTGGTGGGCTGAAGATTTAACTGTTCTTAGAATTGATATCTTTCAAAGAGTTCTCATTGCAATGCTGGCTAGAGGGTTTAAGCAATATGCTCTCGGTCCCATACTTATGCTGTATGCTCAGAAATCTCTACGAGGTTTGGTGAGATCCTAACCCAAAAACTAATTTGGTTCCTTTTATTTTGCTTGTGTTTAAATGTAAACATTACGTTCTACTTGTAAACATATTTTAGGAAACATTTGGGAAGGGGAGGAAGAAAATTGAGCTGCAACAAGAGCATGAAAAGAGAGTAGTTTTAGAGACAATTGTCAGTCTTTTACCAAGGGAAAGGAATGCACTTTCGGTTAGCTTTCTATCTATGTTGCTCCGTGCTGCCGTATATCTCGAAACAACAGTTGCTTGTAGGCTTGATTTGGAGAAGAGAATGGCCTTACAATTAGGACAGGCTGCTTTGGATGACCTCTTAATTCCTTCATATTCATTTACTGGTGATACATTGTTTGATGTGGATACAGTTCAAAGGATCATGATGAATTACCTTGAATATGAATTAGAAGGAAATCAATTAGGGTACCACCAAGCAGATGATGAGTATATTTCTCCTCTACCAAGTGATATGGAGCGCGTTGGGAAGCTGATGGAGAACTACCTAGCTGAAATAGCCTCTGATAGGAACTTAACTGTGTCAAGATTCATTAGCCTTGCTGAACTTGTTCCAGAACAATCAAGAGTAACAGAAGATGGAATGTATAGATCCATTGACATCTTCCTCAAGGTGCACTCTCTCACTTGTAATCTTTCTATATGCTTATGATCCAAATTATTCACTTCACACTATGAACCTTTTAATCATTCAAAGAATCGATTTTCCAAATTACTAGGTATGAAGTAATCTTACACCCAGTTTAGTCTTCTTATATTATTTGAGTTACAATTTTATGTTTACTCTCCAAATAGACCATTATTTTATTTTAGTGAAGTTGGCAGTAGAACTTAACATATTGCAACAATGATGATTTTATCTATTATAATCGGGTAAACAAAGACGGCAAGCATTGAAATGTAATTAAAATTCTTAAATTTCCTTTATCAGAAGTTGAGTTTTTGATCTGGCTTGTAACCCTGTAATTCTGATAGGCTCATCCCGCCTTAAGTGATATGGAAAGAAAGAAAGTCTGCAGTCTGATGGATTGCCAAAAGCTGTCAAGGGAAGCTTGTGCTCATGCTGCTCAAAATGACCGCCTTCCAGTTCAGACTGTGGTTCAGGTATTATACTATGAACAGCAGCGTCTTCGCGATGTCATGGATGGAAATGTCACAGGTGGAGATACCTCTGCACTTCCTTCCAAGATGAGTTTATACTCCCCAAATATTCCTCCTGTTTCTGATGAGATTTCCAACCTAAAAAGAGAGAATGAGGACCTGAAAATAGAACTAGTGAAAATGAAAATGAGACTGAGAGAAATTGAAAAATCAACCAGCACTAGATCTGCAACAAATAGTCCGTTATCAAACAATTTGCCATCAGCAAACAAACCTCCGTTGCCTCGAAAATCATTTATAAATTCTGTGTCGAAAAGGCTGGGACGCATTAATCCTTTTGTCCGGGGTGATGATTCCTTACTCAAAGGTAAAACTAAACCAAGCAAGAATCGTAGGCACTCCATTTCCTGATGAAACATGGCTTCACTAATGTGTTCTGCGCTTCATGGACAGCATTGTGTTTATTATATTATCTATCTTTTTGGCTTTGATTTTTAAGGCAGGTTTGAGAAGACTATAGCAGCTAGAAGCTTGTTTTTGTTTTATACTTGTTCTTCAGTGTGATATTGTTGTAAATAACAGTATTCTTGCATCTTCATATCATATCCATTAATATAAATACATGATTTGAAGGCTAATTATTGACGTTCTGAAAGGCTGAGAGGTTGCTGCTAAATGCAAATCATAAGCCTTTTTTATGATTAAGGTAATGAGCAGTTCTGTTGCTAATAAAATGATTAAACAGATTCTTTTTCTGAGAAAATTATTATTGAACAGATTCTTTTTCTCAGAAAACAAACATATAGCAGACAAATATACAGGAGAATGAAAATACAATACATATTCAGTTAGTATTTCAAGTGAAATAAGTTGTTTTAAAGGAAGGCTGATATCGTGTCGATTTTTTGGGTTCAAGTAAACATTTTCTTTTGAATTTTTCAAAAAAATAATGATGCAGATCAATCAAATTAGTATTGAACATCTAGCAGGATACAAATATTCTGAACTAGCAGTGATAATGTGTGAAAATGTGGGGTCTGTATATAAATTATTGAACCCTTTTGGAGAAAGAGCTTTTAAAAAAGCAAGAATGGCTAAAGGGACAGCCTAGCAGAAGTGCATGCTGATGTCTAAGTTTAATATGATTAAAAAAAAAAAAAAAAGCTACTTATTTGAGAAATTGGATAAATGAAATGAATGTTCAAAAAGGAAGTAATTTTATATACAATGGAGTAAGCAGGCCTTATATTAGATTATAGTCCTTAATTATTGAAATGGGAATCTATTGTTGAGCTGGTGGCAGACAAACTCAAAATAAGCTCTGAGCTACTTCTTCTTCTATTTGGTGGGGTAAGTAAGTGGCTTCTACCTTCAAGTGTTGGGTTGAATATATATATATATATATTTGAAGAGAAAATAAAAGAAAACACATTTTTAGAGTATTCTCTAGCATGCTTTAATCTGAAAAGGCAATATTTTTTCCAAGTAGAAATCAATAGGCAAAAGGGTTACCCTAAAAATGTGGGCAAGGCTCCTTTTTGTTATCAAAGCTTTGCTGATAAGGCTCAAAATTAAGTCTTTCCTCAAGAGCAAAGAAAAAGGCTTAAAATTAAGTCTTTTTCCTATGTCCAATGATTCTTTTCTTGTAATGATGAACATTCTTTCACACCAATACTATAAATTCAAACCTCAAAATACCAAAATTTGTCCATCCATAATACAAAATAAGCTCAAAACACAACTCATTTCATTACATTAATAGTAGTACTTGAAAAAAGATAGAAGTTATAGCTTTTGATTTTGTCCTAATATAGTGAATCCTGGTGAGTTAAGGTTGGTTGCTTTGGTTCATTTTCAATTACTTATAAGTCAACTTGAATCAAGACAAAATCATTATTAATGACTTTAATTAAAAAATAATCAAATTTAGGTAGTAGTTTTCAGGTTAAGTAAAATCCAGATATAATAAAGCCTTGAAATCTATGGTGTACAAGGGGAAATTGCTGTCATGAACATTAATTAATTAATTAATTATAGTATTAAAATTTGCAAACAGGAATAGACAATTTGCACTGGCAACAAATGATGATTGATGTGAAGATTTAAAAACAGCACATCTTTAGATTTTTATGCATTATGCAAGTCATGATCTCTACACAGTACACACCCTTCAATCAAACACAAGAAGAAGAAGAATCCATACAAACAATAAGTGACACAGTTAGTCTAAAATCTGATCTAATCTATATATATAAATTGGATTATAAATTAAAAAAAATAATAATAAAAAGTTCAAGTCAAGTCATATTGAGACTCAATACTTGATAAAGCCAAGGAGGCTGTTTTAACCTCTCTTGTCTCAATTGTTCATCAACTCTTGTTGCTGTATCATCAGGAAGCCCCAATTTGAAATCGGATTTTTCCTTTTTCGCATGATGACTGCTTGATTTGTTTATATGACTGGATCCAGTAGAAGATGAAGAAAAACTTGGTCCTGAATCAGATGTTAGTGGTGTGTCTGTGTCGGGTTTCTTCCTTCTCCTCCGCCGCGTTCTGTTACTGTAACTGGAAGGGCCTAATGTTAGCTCAATCTGACTTTCATCTATTAACTCTAAGTCCATACCATATTCATATTCTTCAGCTGGCCTTTCCAAGTCTAATTTGATTATAGATTTGCGTGTGAAATTTATATTATTCTTTGCCTTCCATAAATCTTGAGTATTCTGTAAAGTATTATTGTTATGGCTGTTGGTATTACCAATGTTCTTCATCAGTATCTTCTGAATTCGGTAGAGTCGATGAAGTTCGTGCACCTGTAAAATGGTAAAAAGATCCATTATTTGGTGACATTTTTGAAGAGTGTCAACAATCTACTAACAGACAGTTACAGAATAGTGACTTATTTTTGAAGATTGTCAACAATCTACTAACAAACAGTTACATTACCAACAACAGGATGCATCCAAAATTAAAACCCACTAACCAAAAATCATAAAAATGGTATAATCAAGAATATAAAAGTATACTAATTAATTTCTCTAAGTTAGTTACCTGCTCTTTAAATGTTTCTTCATGTTTTAACATGGCAAGTTTCATGTATTCTTTATCATAAGGCTTCAGAAATTTCTCCATTTGAATTCTATAAATTATTGCATACCTGTCAAAAAATAAAGCTATTGAAATTTAACAGACATGCATATAAATATAAATACAGACTCTTTCATTATTAATAAGAAGAACTGGGTAATATTAATATGCAATTATATATGCAGTAATGTCAACTACATCAAGTATAATTTGTCTTGTAGTAACTTGTTTTTTTATTCTTACATTAATTCAACTCCTTTATGGTCCACAATAATAGATTTCAGATAAAAAATATCTAGTTTCTATACCATTTAAGTCTAGCAATAATTATAGGATTATGTCAATTAAACAGGGTTATCAACATATTAATTATAAATCATAACCCAGATATAGAGTTAGAAGAGAGAATTAAAGCTTGTGTTTATGTATTATTCTATGACTTAAAATGCTCAAATTTATTATTATATATGAAGATATGCAATAATAATCTTTTCTTTTTGATCCATCTGTATCAGAATGAAATGAAAATTCAGTTTTCTATATATTAATATTGAAACCCTTTTAATTTGTTTGAAAAAAGGAAGTAAAAATGCATCAATAAATAATGGAAAAAATTGTAAAGAAATAAAAAACTGGATCTTTCTATAATTTTCTATTACATGTGTGAATTCAGTTTTGATAAATAGCAGATAAGAAAAAGAAAAAAGGAATACTGACCTGTAAGAGAATTGGATGAGCTTGCTTGCAGCTGAATGAAACCCAAGAAGAAGAAGAAGAAGAAGAAGAAGAAGAAGAAGAAGAAGAAGAAAGCTTATCTATAGAAGTTGGGTTTGAAGTAAAAAGGGAAACAGTATAATAGATAGTGTAGTTTGTTATTGTTGCACCAAAGAAAGCTTTTGTCTGTTATTTATTTTAGAGAAAGAAAGAAAGAAATACAAATGGGTTTGCTTTGTTTGGCTTCACATTCTCAATGTATATACTGCAAAAATAATATATAAATAAGTAAAAAAAAAGAAGATTAAGATTAAGATTAAGATTAAAGATTCTTTTTTTATTAATTAAAATTTCACAAAAATCAAAATGGGTGTAAATGTTGGCATCTGGGGTTGGGTTAGAGGCATGCCAAACAAATCTCAGTGCTTTTGGCCAGACAGGTACAGCAAATGCACCTATTTTTTTTCTTTTTTAATAATTGTTGAGGATCACAAGGAGCTTACATTTTGCTCCAGACAATCATCATCAACTAAACAGCTTACCCTGTTTCTTAAGTTGAATCACATGCAACCCAATTTTTTTTATATATTTCTATATCTCTACCAACCGCTGTCTCACTTATCTATACTTAATCATGATTAATCCAACATTATTAATTATACTTAATTTATATTATACTACCATGTTTGCTCCATAAAAGAAAAAATAAATTTTTTTTTTTTTTTTTAATTTATATAGATTTTGATGCTAAATTAAAATTTTCCTTTTACATAATTCACTACGAAAGTTTGTACAAAAAAAAAAGTAATATTGAATAGATTAATTAAGTTGGTGGCTGAAAACAGATCTATCGCAACCGTACAATTTATTTGGTACCTCTTGCAAAATTGTCAAAAAGCTTAAAGACTGACCACGGAATCTCAAATTAATCCAATACTGAGACAGGATTAATATCAGTAAAAATGATTAATAATTTAATAATTTTGAAGAATAATGGACATATGGGGTTTTGTGGAGTGCAATTACCCTGCCAAAGAAGGCTCCAGCACAATCATTAGAATAAGAAATCAAATTTTGGCAAAGGGTTAGAGCATCTATCTGTCTCTGCTGTTGTTCTAAATCAGAATCAGCTTAAAGCTAAAAATTTAAAAAATTGAAGTATTATGAGAGGGATCAGACGGTCCAAATTAATTGATTGAGGTAGTTATTATTTATGGAATACGGTACACATTAAATGTACTTGAAATGGTATAGAATAGGATGTATAAAAAATGATAAAAATAGTTAGGTAGATAGATCTGATTTTTGTTTTGAGAAAGAGAATGAGTTGGAGGTATTTGGCACTGTTATGTTTCCACCATAAAATTGGATCTGTATGCCAAATAAAAAGTATAAAAAGACAAAATATACTGCAATTTCATAAAAAATAAAATAAAGAGAAATATTTTTTTTTTTACAAAAAAAAAAAAAAACTAAAATACATAATGTCTGCTCGTTCTTATCGAGAAACATGATCACCTTCACATGTATATGCAATGTACATGTAGGCCTTACATTACATCATTTTTTTTAACCAAACTTACATTATTATTATTATTATTATTATTATTATTATTATTATTATTATTATTATTATTATTATTATTATTATTATTATTAAATCAAACTTTAAATATTTTCCCTAAATAATGAAGATATTTAAAAATCTAATTTTAATAATTGGAAAAGCATGATTTTTAAAAAGAAGAAGACAAGAGGAGTTTTAGTTATTAATTATTATTATTTTTTATTTTAATGACCGAAATCATATCGTTTTAATATTAAGTAAAAAAAATTAATGAAACATGCGTTTTGGTACAAGTGAAAAGAAAAAAAAAAAAAATATATATATATATATATATAGCATAAACACTTAATTTGTGAATTAGTGCATACAGAAGCAACGAAAGGGAAATAAAAGGGAAAGTGAGCAGCACCAGCCCACCACTGCAGCAGCACCAACTGAGCTCCACCTTCTCTGACCGACCACCCTCCTGGGTTGCCGCCTATAGCCGCTTGAGTTGCTGTCACCGGATTTCATTTGAGAGGTAAGTATTATTTTTTTTTAACTTTTTAAATTGTACATTAAAAATTTTACGGTTTTTATTTTATGAAAAAAATAGTAATTTATAATATGATGATTATTTTCAGGTCTCTAAGATTTCTTATAACATGCTATTGTGTCCTTTCATTTTAGAAAATTAATTAATAGGTCTTTTATATTTTGAGCCGTATACTATCATATCCTTCCATCTAATTTTTAATAAATTTTTTGTTAGTCAACTAAAAAGTGATTTTTTTTTTTAATTTGTAACTTTGAAATATGACAAAATTAATCTTTTCATACACTGTTGACACTATTTTTTCCTTCCCATTTAATTTTCCTCTTTCGTGTTCCCTTATGTTTTGTCTTTGTAAACCCTAAACCCTCACCTCTACCTATACTAAAATCAGTCACCACCGACACCTTCATCACCTTCGCCAGCCTTTACCGGACCACCACCTCTTCTCCTTTTTCTTCCTTTTCCAGCTAAACAGAGAGAGAGAGTCACGATAGAAACTTTAAGCTGCACTCCTGTTGCTTCAGACCTCAAATTGACGAACTATCACCATAGGTCAACTCCTCAAGTTGTGACCTTTCCGTTGATGCCACCCATATCGTCATTTCGTGGCTAGAGATAAAGATAAGTTCGGGTCGGGTTCACGAGTTCATGGGTACTCGAGAACTTTCAACCAATTTTCACTGCTTTCCGGTGAAATTGAAGGTATAATTAGAATCCTTATGTTTTGACGTATAGTTGTTGTTGTTTAGTGGTTGTTTTTTAGAATTGAATTTTCTGGTGAATGTTCGGTCTTGTTTTACTGTTTTCTGGCGAAACTAGACCTGACCAGTTAATATTGTTAGCATTTTTGAATTCCTGGCGATGAGACAGTTCTAATGATGTGTAGTTTGGCTATTTTTGTTGTGGTTTACAATTTCCGATGATCGGACAACCACTAGAATATTCTGCCAGTCACTGAAATATTCCTTTTCCGGTAATTGAAATATTCTCTCCGATGATCAGTTTTCCAACAAAATCTTTACGACATCGTTTCGACGCACTGGATCATGTTTTAAATTTTTTTTTACAGTAAATGTCAATACAATTCAGTAAACAGCATGTCATTTTCATCTTCTTCGTTGAACAAACCCTAGCCGTCGTGAGTCACCAAAAAAAATCAACAATGAAATTATTGACCGAACCTTAGTAGATCTGAAAGAGCTCGAGAAGGCGAGTTGTTTGACACTAAAATCGCTGCCATAGGATCGCCGGAGGCCGGTGAAAACTCGGACGGGAAATTGTGCAGAAAATTTTGCATTTTCCGACGAGAGACTTTGACCAGCGAATGTGATGACTGCCGCTAATTGATCATCGCGATCTTGATAGTGCTGGACTCATCGGAACAACAACTACCAGCTGGTGTGGCATGTGCTAGCCTTGGTGGCCAAAACAGCGATGGTAGTAGCCTGAAGTTGCTGCCGGAAGGCTGCGGGCTGCAACTCCGCATCAGTCCGATTTTAAATTTGTTATTTTTTAAAATTTATTTTTTTTAAAATAAAAAAACTAAAATAGTAGCACATATGCAAAAACACTTGAAATATACTATATTTTTAATATAAAACTCCAGGTGATATATTTTTAGTAGAAAATTTAAAAGTATGTTATGCCGTATAAATTCTCAAAAATTTATCAGTTTAATTTGAAAAGGTAGAGATAAACTTAATATTATTAAATTACTTCTATGAAAACTATTAACATAATTATTAAAAATATTTAATATAAATATTTAATTTATGTTACAAAATTAATAAACTATTGAGCCAGTCAGGAAAAAAAATAAATTAACCAATAAAATAATAAAAGATGTTAAGGTAAGACAATAAAATATATTTAATTAAAATTCTGTAGAAGATATATGAATTGAAATCGGTGGTAAAGTTTTTGGACTTTTCTGTTGTCAAATAAAAGAAAAATTAATGAATTTCATAACTTAAAAAAAATCATAAAATAAATACAAAATTATCAAAATTTGTAAAATAGAACATTTGAAAAAAAAAAAACCAGAAAACATCCCAAAACTGTCACTACTTAAAATAAATAATTTAAATTTTGCAAAAAAAATAAAAAATAAAAAATTCAGACACACCCTTTCTAGCTTTTTTAGTAGCCCTTAAAACAGGTGGCGTCGTCGCATCTGTCCACCACCACCAACACGCTTCATATCGGTGGGAAGCTGACTTCTAACTAAGTCTAGCACAGCTAAGATTACCGTCATAGGGTTCTGGTAGTCGCCGCACGCATCGGTCAAAGCCCGGCTGACAGACATTTTTGAAAAATAACAAATTTTTCAATGCATTTTTCACCGCGTTTTGGTGACCCTATGGTGACGATTTCAATGTCAAGCTACTCGTCTTGTCAAACTCTTTCAAATTTGGTATGGTTTGATCGGTTCCGTGACCAGTTTTTGGTGGAAGATTTCGAGTCAGGCAGCGGTTGGATGAGGGTGGCAGTTAGGGTTTCATAAGGTTGGAAAGATGAACGTGACAACTTGCTAAATATCAATAGTTTTCAACAAGAATCAGTAAACAGAAATCAATAAGGTTCAATAAGAATAACTATCATTAACAATCAATAGCATTCAATAAAAAAAGAAAAAGTTCAAAAACACACTAGAAAACATTGGATAAAAAATTTCAAAATGCATTTTAAAAGCTTAAAATGGTGTTTTTCAAGCATCCCAACATAATGTTACAGAGGCAAAGCCCCATAACCCTCGTAAATCTTTGAACGATCTTTTCGAAAAGTGTTCATAATAGTCATTCTAACACCGTAGCAAAAGTTATGGCCAAATTTTTTTTTCTACCAATTAAATACATACGTCCTGATTTCCGGGACTTTCTTCCCATAGGTTATTCTATGCAATTTATGAATACAAATCAATGACAAAAATAAATTTCTGCCAATTAGAATTTTTTACAATTCAGTACAAGTCAATACAAAGTAGAATGAATACAAATAAATAGAAATCAGTACATATCATTATAAAATCAGTTGAATTAGTGAAAATTAGTAAGTTTCGATACAATTTAGAATAAATCAATACGATTCAGTAAACTTCAATTTAATTCAGCATAGATAAATACAATTTTCAATAAGTTTCAATACAGTTTAATATCACTTCAATATAACTTAGTATCAGTAAACTTCAATACAGTTTGAGTAAAAGGTAACAACCATCATCTTTGTCTTCTTCACTGAAAAAGCCCTAGCCGCCGCCGGCCACCAAAAAATTGCAACAGTAATGAAACTTAACAAATGTTTTGTTATCGGAAAACCCTTGACTTGTAGATTTAAAATATGACCTTATTTCTTTGTGATTTCGTCGTATTTTGGTATGGTGGCAAGCTTAGTAACAAAATGACCATCATTGCTTCGCCTTTAGTTCGGTGGTCTCAAATCGGAAATCTATCACAAAAAACCATATGAATCAAAGGATTAAAGATTCTGGATTCTAAAAATCCAAAACAAGATCATAAAGAAATAAAGCTGAAATACTACATAATCGAGGCCAAACCACTCATCCGTGGCTGTTCAATGATGGAGGCTATCAATTAAGGTTGATGAAAGAGGTCCACGATGTGCTCAAGCCGAGAAAACAGTGAGAGATGTAAAACGTGGTGGAAAGGAAATAGAAAGATGAGGGAGGGTTTGCAATTTTTTTAAAATTATTTTATTTTTAAATAATAATTAAAATAAAAAATTAAATAGGACATAAATGTAAACGCACAATAAAACTACGGTTTCTTATATATATATATTATTGATTTTAAAAAAAAATTGTTATTTAATATAATCTCCCAAACAATTTTCTCATATTTTTAGTCATTTTTTACTTCTTGGCAAGGTATAGATCCGCCCTACTCTAGGGTTCATAGGGCGCGTTCGGAGTCGGCTTTGCATAATCCGTTCCTGTTGTTCGATAGATAGTATACTCAACCCGCAATGGATCGGTTGAAGTGTGTGGGATGGATCGCTGGAATGTGATTTTAAACAATTTGGTTCTGAGCGGATTTCGGTAAAAACCGAACCGTAAGCTACCAGAAGGAGTTGAGTTGTACATTTTTTTTTTTAATAAAAAAATTATTTGAAGAATGTAAAAGATGGATGATCCATTATGTGTAGAAAATAGAAGAAAAAGGAGAAAGGAATAATAAGGAGTAAGGAAGGTTGAGAGAGTGACATGGAAGCACGCGTTGCCGGTGAGAGGAGGAGCAACCGTATGGGGAGGTGGGTCCATCGGGTTTGCTGAAACCAAAAAGCCTGATCAGCTCAGTCTTGGGTCCCACTCTATATGCGTATTATTGGATGGCTAAGGTACAAAGGAATAGTCAAACTTTTCTCCTCTCTCTTTTTTCCCACTTTACTGACTATTCAGTATTCTTCTCTTCTCAATTTTTTTTTTACAAATAAAATAATGAAAATTTTTAAATGACATTGATGATGAGTTGAGGAATCTTATTGTTCCTGTCACGTCGGTGTGCTTGATCTGTTCGGGCATATCCAATTCTGCATCAAAATTTGTAATTTACCATATTAATATTATTTAATATATTTTTTATTAAAAAATAAACATAGAAAATAAAAGTAAATAAATCCTAGTAAATAAAATTTAGGGCTAAATTATTTTTGAGTTTCTGAAATTTTGTTTAATAGACTCATTGATCGCTAATTTATATTACCATTTTCAACGTTAAAATAGTATAATTTTATTAAAATATAGAAACATAACAAATTTTTATGTAAATATAAGAACAAATTAGTTAAATTTTTTAAAAAAAGGACAAAATTGTATTTTACCAATTGCAAGTGTTGATGGATTCCTTAATAGTCTCAGAATTGTCTAAATTGGTTGTCTCACATTTATACTATATGATATCTCTGACTTTATAAGATTATGAATGAGATTTGCTTCTCCTACATTAATTAGGAGTGAGAAAGTTGAGGTGTAAAAGAATATCCCATGTAATTGATTTCTTCTTTTTATATATTAAAAAGAAAAAAAAAAGAATATCCCTATTAATTGGCAGAAAAGTTGACAGTAATATAATCAACCTTCTTAGATTAAAGGATCGTTGATTTGGGCTAATAATATTAAGGTAACTGTTTAAGCCTATTTGCAAGTAAGTTCTTTTAGATATTCCACCAAAAGTGTCAGTATTTATGTGGTGCATATTTAGAAAAAATTGCTACACTCATCCATTATGTTATTATATTATTTTTAAAATATTTTTAATAGATTTATCAAAAATATAATCATTTTAATAAAAAATGAACATTTTATCCCTGTAATATTAATTTTTTAATATAATTGTTAATGATTGAAGGAACCAAAATCAGAACAATATATGTCCATTTATATCGGAATCTAAAAATTTACTATGCAGTTTCAGTTTTGATACTTGCCAAAAGCCGAAATTGGAACTAGCCACATACCCCTAAATTTTTTATTTCCATTTATATTTTCATAAAGAAATGTCAAATTTTATCATAAATATAATTATTTTCAAAATTTAATTTTATATGATATTATAATTATCTACTAATGAGATTAATTGCTAAATTAAAAAACCATTCTTTAATTTAATTATATTAAAAATTTTGAAGAAACATTATTAGGAGGGACAACAACGAATAATCATAATAGATTAATCTTTATGAAACATTAAACAAACTGCCTGATTAATTGAACAAAAATATATTTGTGGTTAACGTTTTTTCATAAAATAAAGATATGACACCCTTTCAGGCTGGAATAGCAACTTGCCTTCTCTTAATTACAGAACAAAATATTAAGGAAATGGATTTTTTTACTTGAAGAAATCTTCATGCGAATTGTAAATAGTAAATATGATTTGGCAAAAATAAAAAGGTAAATGGTAAGTATAATACTAGTACATACATGTGGCAATTAACATGTTTTAGTTCTTTGTTATAAAAGAAATAAACAATTAATCAGTATATGATCTGGTTGGTCAATCTATTTTTTATGAAGATGGTAGGGCGAAAATTTCGAATTAAATTTCTGTCAACCACATTATTAACACAAATTTAGTGTTCAGAGAAGGGTGAGAAGAGAGTTACATTCTACTTTGTACTCATACTGTTATCCGGCTCATGAGTGATATCCTAAATATAAAAAAGAAATAAACATATTTAAATTTACTTTATGCTTATACTGTTATTCGGTTCATCAGTTAAAAAAAAAAACATGTTTAAATTAGGTGGTTGGGAAATGAAATAATTATGAGAAGAGAGTGGGGAAAATCTCAGGAAAAGGAGAAGTTGTTATCGTCAAATCAAACAGATAATTGAAAGATTTTGCATTACAATAATAAACTAATAACGTACGGATGTATATATTCTTTCACTAACTTTGAGACATTAATGTCGTTTTCAATACCAAAACAAGCTCACTTTCTACCGTTTAAACTAAAAAGGAAAAAATTCCCCTAATCTCTTTCTTTAAAAAAAAAAAAAAACAATTAATAAAATATTACTTTGCAATTTACAAATATAGCACAAAACTTTTATAATTGAAGAAATAGCATAATAGTCCAACATTTTTTTTTAAAATGGCAAAATTGTTGCAATAAAAAATTTAAAAAAAATAAAAAAAATTAAAAAAAATAAATAAATCATGTTTATGTGAATGCTTCTCACTGCGAACACCACCATACACCGCCGAAATAACGCATCCAATGTCACTAGTCACTAGCACAAGTAAAGGTACCAGAAGTCCGGTAATAGGAGGCGGAAAGACTTACAAAAAATCAAATTGGATTTTGAATTCTCTTTAGATTTGAAATCTTTAAGACTTTAATTCATCATCTTACTGGTAATAGATCTCGGATTTGAGGTCATATTCAGAATTTACAGGTCAAGAGCTTTCCGATAATATATAATTTGTTAGATTTCATTACCGTTAAAAATTTCAAGACATTAATAGTGGCTAAAGTTTTTTTGAGGAAGAATATAAAGTTGACAATAAATTCAACAAAGTTCAATAACAATCAACAAACATTAAACAATTATCGACTCTTTTTCAATGTTAATGATTATTAATTATTCTTATTGAGTCTTATTTTTTCTGCATAAAAATTGAAAGAAATCATATAAAAAAACATTACTGATTATTATTGACTCTTATTGATTTTTTTTACTCTTATTAAATTTAAAAAATATAATCCAATAAATGTATAAAAATTTAAAGAATCATCCAAAAATTTTTTTTTTATGCTTATTTGATTCTCGATGATACTAATTCTTATTTATTCTTAATATAGATTCTTAATGACATTGATTTTCATTGATTTTTAATAATTATTATTGAATCTTAAAAATATAATCAGACTATAAAAACTGAAAAAATCATAAAAAAAATATTATTCATTCTTATTCAATTTTATTGATTTTTTACTTACTCTTATTGAATGGAAAAATATAATCCAAAAAATGCATAAGAATTCAAATAATCATGCTAAAAAATCATTACTCATTCTTATTGATTCTTAATGATATTTTATAGTTGCGAGCTATCCGTGAGGTTTCATCATCATTGAAAATTTCATGTATCTATGGTGGCAAGAGTTTTAACCCGATGAAGAAGATGAACGTTACATATTGCTAAATTTCAATAAACATCAATAATACTTTGTAAAAAAAATTTGGTTAAATTTAATAAAAATCAATAAACATTGAAAATTATTGATTCTTATTGAATCTTATCAATTCTGCATATTCATATTCAATCTAAACAATATAATTATTATAGATTCCTATTGACTCTTATTAATTGTTAGTGACCCTTATTTAATTTAAATAATATAATCTAAAAAAATATAAAAATTCAAAGAATAACATTAAAACATCAAAATTATTACTGATTCTTATTGATGATCGATGATTCTTAAAGATAAACACAGTTCAAAAAATGGAAATACAACACAGTCAACTTCAAAATAATTCAATAAATTTCAATACAATTTAGTATGTTTCAATATAATTCAATAAGTTTCAATACAAATTATTTTCAGTAAATTTCAATACAATTCAATAAACTTCAATAAAATTCAATAAAGCATATTCATTTTCTTTGTGTAGAAACTCTATCCGCCATTGGTCATCAGAAAATTGTAACAGTGATAAAACTTGACAAATGATATGTCATTGGAAAACTTTCCACTCGTAGACTCCAAACATGACCTTATTTTCTCATGACTTTATCGTATGTCACCGGGAAATGCAAAAAAAAAAAATTCCATCAGCGGTTAAAGGTCTTTTTTTTTGGCCAAATAATGGTGGCAAAATGGGCACCAAAATGTTCCTCGTCACTTGGACTTTTGTTTGGTAGCCTTAAATTGAAAATTTATCGCCAGAAACTCTATAAATTGAAAGGTTTAAAATTTTTGAATTTAAAAAATTCAAATTCCAACCTCAAACTTCCCGCTACCAATTGACACCAATCCCTGGAGATATAGGGCAGATGGAGCTTGTCGTAGGCTGGGCAAGTGACTAAAGTTGCCGGCTAGCCAGTTTCAGTGGTGGATGGTGGAGAACGGTGGTCGAAGGAATTTCATAAACTGTTTCTGAAAATTCACGTATCTACTGTTGGTGCACTTTCTTTTTATTTTTTTAAATAATAATAAAAATAAAAAATAAAGAAAAAAGAATACAAATGTAAAAGTACAAAAAGTGCTATTTTTCTAAATTTGATAGTTATATGCTTTTTTTTTAATACAAAATAAAAAGTGTGTTATATTTTGGATGTTTGGGCATATATTTTGGGCAAAATTCTATAAGACCAAAGCTGATGGAGATGCCATACAGTTTGTCCAACGTGTTAAGTAGTAGCAAGTGTCAAGCGATTACTCATTCACTTATAAATTTACGTGTGTGCAATAACTATAGACTCTAACATAATGCAATATAAACACTTAACATAAATTTATAAAACATGGTAACTGTGAACTCTAAAATATGTTCTTTGATCAAATTTAGAAGAAAAAAACCGATATGATTGACGTACCCGGAGGTTAAAAATAATTAGAATAACAAAGAAAGAGAAAGAAATGGTTAGGGCACTAAGCTACTTACACATCTACTCACCTAACATTTAGATAATGTTTCCCATAATTATGATGTTGTGTATTTGTTTTAGATAGTTAACATGTAATTAACATAGTATAATAGGAGTGGCCACATCATGATTAATATTTAAAAATTTTGTACTCAAGTGAGAGGATAAAAACAACGAAAAGGAAACAAGAAAATGAGAGGATTTTAAAAGTGATTAGTAGTTAGACTAATTGGAGTTGATTTAGATTTCAAAATTTAATGTTATAAATGGAAAATTGAATTAAAAAATGTCGTTCTGATTAAATATTTTTGTATATCCGAATTCAGATTAATTTACGCATATGATTACCTGAAATTATTAAAATAAAAAAGTCATGACCGCCCTTTCTTCTGAATAATTGGTTTGCTTTTATATAGATCATGGAATATAATTAATTACTTAAAGATAACGACTGAATAATATTAATAATCAATAAAATTTAAATATTCTTTTTCTCAATAAGATTTAATTATATTCTTAAATGATATACTACAAACCAATAATGATGATCGGTAGTGGAATCAGGAATCTAGGTATTATTTTAGTGATGCATTATATGTATACTCTCAACTTAAAAGAGATTAAACAAAATGTTGTAATTAGTGGAGAAACACGTGGTCCTCAATATCCACTAATCAACTTCTACATTGGACATTTTCTAAAAAATAAATAATTTTTTTTTTTGAAAGAGGAAAAAATAAATAGTTAATAATGAAATATTTCTTAAGAAAAATAAAAAAATAATGAAATAATTGTCCATAGGAGATTCGCACGAGGCACTTGCTTGTCATCAACTAAGTGAGTTAGATATGTCCCCCATTTTTGATATCTTAGATTGAAGCTTAAAGGAAGTGAAAAAGATTTTATATGTATAATGGATTTTATTGGTGCTTTCGAATTGTTCAATTCCACCAAAATTTTTATATAAGTTATAAATAATTCATATATGTTTAATATTATAAGTGAAAGTGGCAACTATTTCATTAAACAATTTACTAAAACAAAAAATATTTAGTTTAATTGATAACCTAATTCTTTGCCAAAATAAAATAATAAAAAATTATATTGTTGACGTTTAAATTTTGACCCCACAAAACAATATTTTGCAGGCTTTAATATCCAAGTTTAAGGACTGTTTACAGTTCAGATTCTTAGCCAGCAAACTTTTTATAGACACTTGTTAAATAAAGAATAAACCCTTGAAACTGATTAATTCCCGACCGATCCATAAAGAACCTTAGAAAGCTATCTATTGAGTTTGAATGAAATGAATAAACTAATAGTAAGATTTTGTCAAATAAAAAAGTTTTTTCCTTATCTGGGGTGGACCTAACGAATAGACATGATTATCATGGTAGGGTGTGTAGTCAAAACGGTTGTTTCATCCACGAAATTGTTTACAAATGGTTTACGGAGGTGGACGGAAGGTTTTACACATATTTTCACACGTTTCCCACTAAATTGGAAAGTGTGCCATTTGTTAACGTCATTAAGACAATATGATGATGTCAACAATGTGATGATGTTAAGAATGCCATAGCGGCAGGCACTATATACCATGGAGCAGCACTGTACACTGCCGTCCGATAGTTACTGATTTTAGGAAAGCGCAGCGTTTCGACAATATAACACGCGTTTAAAACAAAATTCCTCATTTTGACTCTAATAAAATAATGCATTTAATGACCACCGAAGGTCCTTTTCTTGCCTCCTAAATATTCTTTCATCAAAATTGTATCTTTTAGAGTTTTGTGTCATTTTGATGAAGGTTTTAGGATTTTCGAGCGTAAACACCAAGTTTTTTTTGTAGAGATAAATCATTATTGGTTGAGTTTCTTCATATATCTTCATAGATCAAGTTAGTTTAAGAGGCATTTTTGAGAGAAAAGTGACAAGTTTAAGTGGGTTTGGTTTAAACTCATTTGTAAAGTCTAAAAGAAGTATGCTTGGAAAAAGATCTAAGCTTGCTGAGGGGAGTGTAACTAATATGGACGAAATAGGCTTGCAGTATTTGTAATGCGTGGACTGAGCTAATAGCGTTATGTGATTGTCAATTATTGTTTTGGACCTAACTTTTATTACAGAACTCAGAAAGATTATTATGATATTTTTTTCGAAAAATTCGTTTAGAGATCTGCATGTTTTACTTGCCTTTGGCTATAACTCCCATTTCGAGGCTAAAAACGTTGTTAGGGTTCCAAAATGTCTTATCAAAGATTTCTTTAGTAACTTTGGATTTGTGTTACACTTATATACGACAAACCATATTATTTTGTTGGACAACTTATTATTATTATTATCAAATTTTAGAAATTTTTTCTATATTTATCTATGGGTTCTATTCTTTGAATGCTTTTATGATGCGTTAGTATCATTTAGCTGGTTTTTGATTTATTTCTTACATTTTAAGGATTTTCTAGGGTTTATTTTTGGAATCTCTTCCTCTTTAACCTTAAAATAGTTTTCTAGGGACTGTGTGGCAGTGTTCACTATTGTACGTAGTCTACGAGTTGTTAAAAATAGTAGAGTCATTTTTGGCATTACTAAAGAAACATAAGTAAAAGGTTTACGTAATAGTTACCTCTCCATTTTGAGCTAATTAAGTTTTGTTTTTAGTTAAAGTAAACAGTATAAATAAGAGATTATAGGAGAAGAATATAAGAGAGAAAAGAAAGAACATAAGAAATTTAGAAAAAAAAATTGTTTCTCCTAAGTGTTTTTTTAATGTCAGTATTCTCATTGTACCAATAGAATTTGTATATATATTCTTTCCATAAGAATCCTTTTTATTGCTAGTACTTGTGTCTCAATTCTTTCTCAATTCTATTTTAGCAGTGTGGGATATAGTTTTTTGTAATCTCCGGATTCTAGCAGTTGTATCAAAGGCAAGTTGTGGTAAATACTTTATCAAAGGTATATTGGCAAAATATGAGTTGAGAAGTTTAATGGGAATAATTTCTCCCTTTGGAAATTGAAGATGAAAGCAATTTTGAGAAAGGACAATTGCATAGCTGCAATTGATATCAGACCTGAAAGAGTAACTGATGAGAGATGGAAGGAGATAGACAATAATTCTATTGCTATTTTACATTTAGCATTGACGAATTCGGTCTTGTTAAGTGTTGCAGAAAAGACGACAGCAAAAGAAATCTGAAATGCACTCACCATATTGTACGAGACCAAGTCACTTCACAACAAGATCTTCTTAAAGAGATTACTTTATACTCTTCATATGAGTGAATCTACGTCAATAACGGATCACATCAACAACCTGAATATGCTATTTTCTCAACTCACTGCGTTAGATTACAACATAAAAGAAAATGAGTGTGCAAAGCTTCTACTTTAAAGTCTACCCGACTCGTATGATCATCTCATCATCAATTTGACAAACAATGTCTTAATAGATTTTTTAGACTTCAATGATGTTGCAGCCGCTCTCTTTTAAGAGAATTATACGGAATTATTGATTAAGTCAGTTACGACTCGCAAGTTAAACGAAATCTTATGAAATAAGCTTGCCAACGACAGGTTTCGTTTATGATTTTGAAATTGGAAATTATTTTCTTGTTTTATTTTGTTATAGTTTATACTTGCTGAGTGTGTAGCTCATCAAATTGTTTTTCATGATTTCAGGTTTTCGTTTTGCAAATGACGACGTTAGTTTCGCCTTCTTTCTGCCGGGTCGGTCAGCTGAAGCCGAGAATCTTTCTCCTTCGCATTTCATCATTCGCTTAATCTTATCATGTAGATTTATGTCATATGGTTTGTAAATTATTAATAAGGCATGTAGTAATCGATCTAAAGGTATAGTAAATAATTTATGACATTGTCATATGCATTATAGTTGTTAATTGTTTTGCATATAGGTGTATGGTTTATAAAATTATAATTGTGGCTTATGAAAATGGATATAGGGAATTGTAGAAATAAAGATAGGTAGCATGTTATGTGTATGATATAAAAAAAATGGTCTATTTAATGACGCAATAAGTTATAGGTTGTTACAATATACTTAGTAAATATAAACTAAAACAATTTAAAAATAACAATAAATCATAATTTCATAATAATAATCAAAACATATCAACAAACATAGGTTTATGTTGTATGATTCCATTATATTTGCGTTGTGTCACATCAAACTAAGTACTGCCTTGAGAATTTCATATATTAAATGACAAGTGGCTAGCCAGTAGCAAATCAATTATGACCCAAGACCCGTATGTTGGTTAGTAACAAAAAATAAGTGTGACCCAAGGTTCGTATAATCATATATTGACCAGAAATTCGTCGGTCTCATAAGTGAAATTTGCAGATACAAGGGCATGCTACCCCAACATTATCATGTGCGACCCGAAGGTCCATTTGTAATTCATATAACAATTCGTATTTCCTTTCTATAAAAATCATATAATGACCCGTGGGTCCTACTTGTGAAATTTTGCAAATACTGGTTAAGATGGTCACAACTCCTTTATTAAGTCATGTAAGAATGCATTTATATGACGCCTACAAAATCGTATGTATTTTCATCTCAATTTCAATATACTCAAATGATCGGATTTCAGCACCGATCCAAACAAATAAATTAATATATATTCAATGACAATAAATATCAAATGATCGAGTTTCAGTACCGATCCAAGCAAATAAATCATATATATCATCAATATCAATAAACATTAAGTGATCAGGCTTCAATACTGATCCAACCAAATAAATCAATGTATAATCAATATCAATAAACCTCAAACGATCAGGTTTCAATACTGATCTAAATAAATAAATCAATGTATATTCAATGTCAATAAATATCAAATGATCGGACTTCAGTACCGATCCAAGCAAATAAATTATCTAATCAATTACATCAAAGAACAATTTATGAACAATTTATTTCAATCAATATATTTAAAATTTATACTTACCTCTTAGTTGAAATCAAGATCGGGTCTCAGGTTGTTCCCCTACTCCTCTCCTATACTAGATGTCCCTGTATAAGTCAATATGATAAATGTTTATTTTTCTTTTTCATATATAATTCATATAAGATACAATGCATGAATCAATATTTATTCTCTTTTATAACATTAATTCTATTCATAAAATATTCTTATTTCATTTGAATTTTAACTTATAACATATGTTTACTATTTTAAAATAATTAATAATGTTATTTATATTTAATTTCAAACTCAATTTATCATATACTAATTATATTTAACAAAATCTATAACAATTTAATTCAATTAATAGTCCAATTTATAAAAATAAATTCAAAATCAAACCAAAAATGACTATTTTCAGGAATTGAATTGAAGTCTGGCAGCAAGTTCAGGAAATCAATTTGCAATATTTAAAAGTTAATTTAGGCGGAAAGACTTAATTGAAAGAAATTAAAAGTTCTACGGGGCTGAATTGTAAGCGCTTTAAAACTTCAGGGACCAAAATGAAATCTGCCTTGACTTAAACCTAGAGGGACTTAATTGAAAACAATTAAAAGTTCTCTAGAAAAACTAAATTGCATAAACTTATAAACTTTAAGGATCAAAATATAATTTTATCAAATTTAGGTACCTAAGGGGAAAATTTTTTCAAAAAATGCAGTCTATGCTGTCGTTTTGATCATTCTTCTTCCTCACGCAGCCGCCTGCGTGACTATTATTCACAGAACAGTGTCTAAGCATTTTTCGGTAGTTCCTCTCGGTTTTCCAGCCTTCCTCTGATCTTTCCCAAGGATCCAAAGTTCCCCATGCACAAAAACTTTTCTTTTTCTTCTCTCTTTTTCCTTTCTAGTTTCTATCCGCTGTTTTGGCCAACTTTCTATTTTCTTCTTTTTTCGACCACCCTCTTACTTTTCTTTCATCCTAATCACTTCCCAACCATCACTGGGCAGTAAGGTATCCCTCAAGCTCTCTCTCTCTCTCTCTCTCTCTCTCTCTCTCTCTCTCTCTCTCTCTCTCTGAACAAGACATCGCGCGCTCTCGATCTCTAGCTAGATCTA
>CANUEY010027398.1:0-23486 GCA_948099555.1 Croton setiger
TCCCTCTATTTCTAAAATTGTATCAAATAGTCCCTAACTTTTTAAAATTGTACTCTGAGGTCCTTCCGTTAGCTTTTTCCGTTAGTCAACAAAAAAGTCAACGTTTTTTTTTCAAAATGACAAAAATACCCTTTGGTTTATTTGAGTCGCACCATGATTTATTTGAATCGAACCGGACTAATTAAACCCAATTTTAAATCAAATCAATGTAAAAATTAAAAATATTCATGATAAAGTTTGAACCAAGGACTTTTAACTTCTTAAGTATGCATAATTACCAATTACACCAAGACACTTTTAATGTTTAAAACTGACATGATAAGATTTTATTGTGTAAGACACAACCATTCACATTTTATAACTATAGCAATTATCTATTTTTTCAATTAAAATTTTATTAAATAATTACATATTTATTTTTTTATCATCCTAGACAAGTCTGAAAGTTAGACCCTAAAGTTTAACTTTTCCGAAAAATTAAAAGAGTTTACAGAAAATTTAATGTTTATTTGGAGAAATTAACAAAAATTAGAAAATTCATATTTTTTATTTGGAGAAATTAAGAAAAATTAGAAAACTCATATTTTTTATTTGGACAAATTAACAAAAATTAGAAAACTCATATTTTTTAGGGATAATTATTTTTGGGTCTCTGAAGTTTGGTTAAATGTACTCTGGGGTCCCTCTATTTTGGAAATTGTATCATCTTGGGTCCCTGAGATTTGGCCTAATGTACTCTGGGATCTCTCTATTTTGGAAATTGTATGATCGGATCCCACAATATATATTTCATTTCATTGAATTAGAAATATGAGTTTTCTAATTTTTGTTAATTTCTCCAAATAAAAAATATGAGTTTTCTAATTTTTGTTAATTTCTCTAAATAAACACTAAATTTTCTGTAAACTCTTTTTAATTTTTCAGAAAAGTTAAATTTTAAGGTCTAACTTTCAGACTTGTCTAGAATGATAAAAAAATAAATATGTAATTATTTAATAAAATTTTAATTGAAAGAATAAATAATTGTTATAGTCATAAAATGTGAATGGTTGTGCCTTACATAATAAAATCTTATCATGTCAGTTTTAGATATTAGAAGTGTCTTGGTGTAGTTGGTTATAATGTATGCCTTTGGTTCAAATCTTATCATGATTATTTTTAATTTTTACATTGATTGATTTAAAATTGGGTTTAATTAATGTGATTCAATTCAAATAAATCATGATTCGATTCAAATAAATCAAATGGTATTTTTGTCATTTTGAAAAAAAAAAATTGACTTTTTTGTTGACTAACGGAAAAAGCTAACGGAAGGACCTCAGAGTACAATTTTAAAAAGTTAGGGACTATTTGATACAATTTTAGAAATAGAGAGACCTTCGAGTCTATTAGGCCAAACATCAGGGACCCAATAGTAATTACCCCTTAATTTTATAGCACTGGTATCTTTGGTCAGAATTCCAACATTTTAAATAGTGAGATGTACACATAGCACATAAATGAATTAAACTATTATTGTTACGAATAGCTAAAAAAAGATATTAATGCAAGTAACATTATTTAATATTCTCTTACCTTCATTCAACCCAGGTAAAAGAAAAAATGAAGGTAAGTTCGGTTGTAGATGGAAGGTTGCTACCTTACAAGGCTTATATAGGGGTCTGGCGGAGCATGGAAATGGAATTCTGGGTGTTTGACCTTAATTACACATAATATTAAATGATTTGAATCAAAATAAAATAGAGGTTGGTGGCAATTGACTTGTTTAGAGTAATACCAAAAATTAATAGTTCCCTGTTATGGAACTAAATTATGCAAGTGAGATCAGGAAGACATTTTGCATGTTTTCTGTTCATATCTAGGAGATCCCAAGCCAGGACACAGTGAATATATTAGGTAAAAGACTTGACTGATGAAAGTTGACATTGTTGGAAACAAGAATTGGTCTGTGTATTGTTTGAAAGAGAAGATGAGGAGCAAATTCTATCATTCCCCTTGGATGGAATAAACGCAGAAGACAAAATGGTTTGGAACTTTACCACTACAGGCCAATAAACAGTCAAATCTGGCTATCGTATTGCATACAAAGAAACCAGAAGACCAATTCCGGAAGTGCAGTATATGAGCCAGGAAATCTGGAAAATTATTTGGTAGCTAGAAGTTTCAAAGAAATTACAACACTTCATGTGGTGATTGCTAAATAGAGGCTTACCAGTGGGGAAGAGACTGATGGGTAGAATCCAATGCATAAGTTGTCCTCGTCCGAGATGTGAAGAGGAAGAAGATGAATTCCATTTATTCTTACACTGCCCTTTTGCAAGAGCTTGTTGGTTCCATTCACCATTTGCAGTAAGAACGGAGCATATTGGATGTGGTACCCCATTTGAGCTATGGCAAGAATTAAAACGACTGGCAAAACTGATGGGCACCAATGGAGGAGTTACCGAAACTATAGTCCACTTGCTATGTCAACTATAGAAATCCCGAAATAACAAGATCTTCAGGAATGAAGAAGATCAACCAAGTGACGTGGTGCAAAGAGACTTACATGATAATGAAGAATTCAAGGAAGTAATTGAGCAAAATGATAAACCAATTGAGATGACAAGGATATAGAGTGCATGAAAGAGCAGGGGGATGGACAACACCACCGCAAGACTGGATCAAAATAAATGTAGATGCTGCTGTGAATCAAATTGAGAATAAAGGAGTGACAGCTTTGATTGCAAGGGACCACGGATGCAAGGTTCTTTTCTGGAAAGTCGAAACCTAAAGTTACGTTACAGATACTCAAACATTGGAAGCCTTGGCGTTAGTTAATGCATCAGAAGAGGCAAGACAACGAGAAATCCAAAGAGTGCAAGTGGAGGGAGATTCTCAAGGAGTAATACAAGCTGTAATAGGAGCACAAAAGGCACAACTGCTCATTGAAGACTTGAACCAGAAAGCAAAGCAAATTAGTACAAGGATGGGAGTGGTAAGTTTTAATTATATCCCTACCTAGGAATCACAATGTAATAGCACACTCCTAGCAAGGGAAGGGTTAAAGAATGTATTTAGGAAAAACTTTGGACACCAAATATAGTAGTTCCAAAATGTATTGAAACTTCAAATTATATAATCAAACCATTAAAAAAAAAAAAACATTATGCACTGTCATGTAGCCTCTTTCCTAAAATAAATAATCATCTCTTTTGGCTTGAATGTGTAGATAAAGAAAGAAGCACCAAATAGAAATAGCTTGGTCTCGGTGATCCTATAGATCTTCAACACAGTGTTCTATTCCACCAGCTCAGTCTATTGTACTCAATTTTTTTTAATATTATTAAACAGAATTAATTCATTAATAAATAATTTAATTTAATAGAATCAACGGAACACTTTAGCTTTATGCTTCATTAACGTATTTTTTGTCCTAACGAATATCAAATTTATTTTACCGAATACTAAAGTTTTATAAATTTTTTGAATTTATTTTTACCAAATAAAAATTATCATTCGATAATGACACTAATCGACTTATTAAATTATGTTTAATATAACAAACAAAAAAATATTAAAATAAATGTTAAAATGTATAATTTTTTTTATTTTTTGATAATCAAAAATTAAATGAAAAGATAAATTTAAAAACTATCAATATTTATTAGAAATTTGATTTATTTGTAAACCATCAATGTTTTATAAAAAATCGATTATCGAATATTGATTACTGAATACTGTATACCGAATTTGAAAACGGTAAAAAATTTCAATCACTATTATCGAAATATTTCAGTAAAAATTTCGGTATTTGATAAAAATGTACACCCCTAAATTTGTGACAAGTTATTCTCCTTATATTTGTTTTGAGAGTATTTGCCTTATATCTATTGAAATCTTAAAAAATAATTTTTTTACCTTGTATCGAGCATTTCTTTGAGAAACCAATATGCCAACAATGGTGACAATAACATAAACTAAAACCTTACGTAAAAGGGAATAAAACCACAATAACTAAAAATAAATAATTTCGATATCTGATTCAAATGGATATAAATCTAAAAATTAGGTTTAAATATTAAAGAGAACAGACAATTTCAATAAATAAAGAATTCCTGAAACAATATTAAATATAAAAATGAAATTAATTTCATCTTCGAAGAGTTCAAATACTTGGAAAATTATATTACATTATCTAATATGAAAGTTTGGGAAGATATAATATATCGAGTTTGGTTCTTTTAAAATTCTTTATGTTCTGCTAACTATAGATGACATGTTATGGCACATGAAAGTCAGACCCTTTGAGCAAACTTTTAGCTTCAGCTTCCTTACAAGTTATATTTATATATTTACAAAAAAAAAAAAAAAAAAAAGGATTAAGCGATGAATATGTGTTTCCTAAAATAACATTTATTTGGGCTTATTTCTAAAAGTTAACTTTCATTTTCGATTTAAGGCCCGATACATTAAGTGGCCCAACTTTTATCATACATATATATATATATGGGCTGGGCTAATTTTAAAAATATTCAAATATATATACCACCTTATCGTTCCTAATTTTTTTTATAATTTTCTTTCCATTCTATTCTAAAAAAATTTACATTCAATCAATTAGATTAAAGATAAAAACATCACAAATAACATTTATGTCTAACTTATACTCAATCCAAAAATCCTAATACCCAACCTAAAAGTCCAAAAGTTTTTATAATAAAGAATGGACAAAGTATATCTTTTATGTATGTAAAGTTAAAAACATTTAGGAAAAGGTGCTATTTTGTTATAATTACAAACCATGTATTTTCTCCACGGAATTATTTGTCCGCACTATGGAGATTTTTGTATTTTCTTATTTTACCCTCATAGATAATAAAAAATAATCATATTTTTTTTAAAGAAATTTAAGACAATTATCTGATTAAATTTTATCTATTTTTCAAAATGGAAATGGAAGGAGTAACTAGTTTTGTGTCTGAAAACGTAGAGAACTGATTGTTTTGAGAAGCAAATGAAGAAAATTGGTTTGAGATCGTAGAGGCAATTTTTCAGCATGTTAAGATGAGAGTTATTCCAAATCCAATTATTAAAATTGCAAAACTAAACCTATGCAGATGGTTTTGGATCTTTTCATTCGTCGTCTCTTTCCAAAAGTTTCTTCAAGAAAACCAATTATCTAACTGTAAACCCTAAATGCCAAAACTACCCATTATCACTTCATCCCTCATCTCTGCTTTTACCTCCCATATGTGATTCAAATACAAATTTGCCATTCTCAATCATAACAAAGTTAATCTACATATGACTGTTAAATTAGCAAAGAAAGCTGAAGTCGTCCCCACGAACTAATGCTTCGATAGCCAAATATTTGAAAAGTTCCAAAATTGTTGTCGCTATGGCTTTAATTTTCTTGAACGCTCTCCTCATCGCTCTTATCATTGTCTTCGAATGATGCTATATCTTCATTCCTCAATGTCCTTACCTATTTGTAAAATAGTATTTTGTGACAGTTTCAAAACTTGATTGATTCTCAGTTAACAATATTGATTGAGACGCATAAATATTACAGTCTCACAGGTGCATCATGAATTTTGCATTTCTAAACTTTTCATTCAGTTAATTTCGTTATTAGTTTTCCATATGTGTGTCTGTTAATTTGAATTAATCAGATGAATTAATTTTTAATTTCCAATTTGATTATAAAAAATAAAAATGGGAGATTGTTGTGTACCTTGATGACAATAGCTCGGCTACTCCTTGGCAAAGGGCGGCGCTCCTGCTCCTTCTGGTCGACGGCACAATGTTGGTGTTCTTCAATCAGAATCGGATGTTTGGTAAAGGGAAGGAAACACATGGGATTTTGGGTTAGTGTAAACGTTTGATTTGAGTGAAGGAGGGTATTCTTGGGTTAAGAAAATATGATAAAGTAAAAGTGTTATTAGTTTAATTATTGAAAATATGTGTTATTAATTAAATTTCGAGATTTATATATAATTAAAATTATTCTAGAAAACTTATTTTGTTTTAAGTGCAATCAATATTCATAAACTTATTTAAATTAAAAAAAAATACACTGATTATAAAAGATATATTTTTTATTTTGAAGAAAATTTCTTTGGCTATTTGTGTGAACTCCCTAAAATTCTTAAAATAGATATTTATTAGAGTGATAATGGAGGAGGCAGCCAAAGTTATATTCATTAGGACATGAAGCGGAATAAACAAGAGTATAGTTGGATTTGGATATACGTATCAATCATAATCAATTGACGGTTCAATTTGTATCCACACATGTTATTAAAACTCAAACCTTACTAATTAATGAATTCACTTTGAGAGTTCCCATTTTTAGGCTGCCTACAATTTTAGTTTTAAGTTTATCATTCCATCTTTCTAAAATATATTTCTGTTTTCCTTTTTAATATAACCTTTTTTCCATTTTTATATTAGTATTAAATGTTATGTTTTTTAAAAATTATCCTTCATAAATAAAGAGAGTGAGTATTTTATTTATATTAAAATAAAAATATTATGATCAATGCGCAGTATATTTTTTAATATTTTATAAATTTTAAAGGGAAATATAATTTTTTATTTTCTTTCTCATTTTCTATACCGCTTTTATTTTATTTGTTATTTTCAATTAAATATTATTAATAAATATTTTTATTTTTTTTTTCTAAAACAATGAAAATGAATATGATTGGAATAAATTTTTATTTTCTCATCCAATTTATTTTTCCAATTATTAGGGTCTAAATTTCTTCATTGAAGAAAAAAAAATATAAACTGATAATTTGTTATTTTATGTACATATTTAGATTACACACTAATCCTTACTAATAGTTCTTATAGTGCCTGGTACTTATTTGATATATATGTATTCTAAAGAAATGGAGAATTTCATTTTTATTTGGTACACTATTATTATATTTCTGTCATATTTTTATTTTCCTATCATAATTTTTAAATTGTGATATGAGTATAATTTGTAAATAACATACAAATTTATAATAATGTCTACTATTATGACAATTACTTTAATAGAAATAAAAATTAATAAAAAAAAATTAGAATTAATCAAAAATACAGTAAACCATTATGTTTTTAATACTGTGCCATATAATCATAAAGTCATTAACTATCGTATAGTGTAATAGACAGATATTTTTATTTTCTATTTTCCTGTCATAATTTTTAAATTATGATATGAGAATAAATAAAGGAATATGATGAGGTAAATAGCATACAAATTCATAATAATATCTACCATTATGACACAATTACTTCAAGAAAAATAAAAAGTTAATAAAAAATCAAGACTAATCAAAAAATGACGCATAAACAACTATGTTTTTAATTATGCGTCATGCAAGCACAAAGTCATTAGCTATTATATATTTTAATAAATAGATAGATACTATGTTTTAATATTTATTATTACCAAAATTTTTATCAAGTCTTCTCTAATGTACTACCACATTCCTTCCAAAATTCATCCTATTTATAATTAATTTTTGTTAAAATTGATAATAATACTCTTATATTAATACACTTAAACACTTAGTCTCTTCATTTATGAGGGATAATCTTTAAAAAATAACATATAATATTAATACAAATATATATAAATAATACTTATTCTTTTAGAAATAACAAAAGTACAATGTGGCGGCTATAAAACATGTATTTACAAATCTCTATATCCCTATATTCATTAGTTTTTACAATTTTAGAATTATTTCTTGTCAATCGAAGTGTTTTTCATATTTGATATTTTCAATTTGTAGAAAAAAAATCATATTTATATATTTTTTAAAATAAATTTTAGCACAAAAAGTAGTTGCACTATTCGAAATTAGCTTACTAATTGGAATTTATTGCCTAATTAGTCACGAGTTCCGTACAACAGTCGTTATTGTTCTAAGAAAATTGGCTAAATATTGTACTTCAATTTTGGGTGTTTTTTAACTAAATTTCAAAACCTTTCACTTATATACCAAACATAGAGTTAATTTTCCCATAAAATCGTAGCCAATTTACAAGTTAATAACCGATTACATGCTGACGTGGACTGCTTCGGTGAATTCAATTTTTACAAATACATCCCTAATTCATTCCCCTACCTCCAATTTACTACAATATATGACTTATGTGAATTATTTTAAACTTCCAGGGACTCTTTTATAAAAATCCAAAGCATCATCTTCAACCATTGGCAACTCCTTCATAAGGGATGAACAATATATCTCTTATGAATATTCAAATAGTTAGTAGTAATATTAAGTGCAAATTAAAATTAATTGTTTTCTTCCTTTAAATTTGGAAAGTTGGTGACCGGATGTATTTCTTTCACGACAAGGAACGGCTTCATTGGATGTTATGTTATTATTGTTCTGCAACCTCACTCTTTCTTATTCTACTCTTTTATTCAATCAGTATAGTAACTATACACCAACATTTCCTTATTATGCTGCTCTGCTCTACCTCTACAATACAGAACAATTCCAAAAGATAAAAGATATTATAAATTACTCTTCAAATAAAAAGAAAAGGAAATTACAAAAAGTTAAATTCCTCAAAATTTTAAATTTATACTTTTTTCCTGAAACTTTATACTCATTTAAGTACTGTATAGTAATTTTTCAAACATAAAGGGGTAATTAGAGTAATAAATATATATTACCTAAAAAAATAAGGGATAATTATTTTTAGATCTCTAAGATTTATTTAAATATGCGATTGAGTCTTTCTATTTTGGAAAACTTATAAGTAGGTTATTCATGTTTTAGTCGTTATGCTATTAGGTCCTTCCGTCTTCCGTCACAAACAACTGTAAATCAAATGGAAAGTAAAATATGATAAAACTACCCTTGATAACAAATAATAATAATAATAATAATAATAATAATAATAATAATAATAATAATAATAATAATAATAATCAGAAAAATCTTCTTCTTTCTTATTCATCGAATTTTTACTAGAGATTCACCACCGTCATTCTACCATCGTTGTCAGAAACTCACCACATGAATCTTTAGTCTTCTGTCAAGCAACAAAAGCCAACAATTCCTACCATTATAGCAAAGAAAAGAAATCAAAAGAAGAATTATACGTTGCTAAGAGACGGCAGCATAAAGTGCAGTAAATTGACAAACAAATTTTCAGCTGAAACTATACCTTGCGACAGAGACGGCAACAATGTGATAGGGCTCAGTGACACCGATGATTCCAGACTTGGTGTAACCTTTACAATGTAGCATCTGAGAAAGCTGCGTGATCTTGCCTGAACCAGTCTCTTCGATTACCGCCACCACTTGATTCTCTTCCACTGTGTGTAAAATCTTGTCTTCGAATTGGAAAATTGGAAGATTTTCCATTGGTGAAAGGAAGGAAGCAAACTAACAGAATGAAATGAATCGTTAATCAACTTCAAAGCCAAATAAGCTACCATTAGAAAACAAAATACCCAGAGTGACCAGAACAAAAATCATAAGCTCTAACCATGATTCAAATTTCCATATTATTCAAAGCCCAAACAGTAAAGAAAATATCAATTAATTAAAGTGGAGAAGAAGAAACATACCAATTAGAACTATGATTAAAGGAAGAATGGAATCTGATGGAGATGGTGAAAGGGAAGATGAGGATGATGATGGCGGTAGCGATGAAAGTTGTGAAAGGGAAGCGTCGATGGTGAAAGGAAAGAGGAGGAGGAGGATGGCGGTGGCGATGGAGGTGGTGAAAGGGAAGCAGTGGTGGTGGCTCGCCTTCTCTGCTGCTGCTAATGTTGCTCTAAAATGGAAGAGGAGAGAAAAAAAAATGGGAAAGGGAAGGGAAAGAAAAAAAAGAAGCAACGGAGACGTGATAAAAAAATTATTTTTAATTTTTATTATAATTTATTATTTTATTTATAAGAGTGAATGAGGTGAAAAATTATTATTATTATTATTATTATTATTATTAAAAGTTAAAATTAAATTTAATAAGTAGTTAGAGAGTAAATTAGTATAAACTATAAGGAGTTGAAATATTTATAGTAAAAAAAGTATTTTAGTCTTTTTAATATTATTTAACGGTAAAACTAATAAGTACCCAAGAATTGAAAAAAAAAAATAAAAGATTTACTAATATATTTTTCAAAATAGATAGATGAAATTGCATATTTAAAAAAATTTGTAAGAAATTAGAAAATAATTATCCAAAAAATAATAATGGAAGTACAATAGCAATAAATATACAAGCTTTACTCGTCACTGTTATTGGCATCACCAGCTAGATTGTAGTTAATCCAGCTGTCACCTTTTTTTCCAGGCAGGATTATGGTCAATTAATAAGTCAAACTTCCACCATTTTATTTGTTCGTTTGATACAGTATAAGTTCAGAAAAGTATTTTTAGGATAGCTATAATTTTCTGTATTTCATTATATTTCTCAACTAGTTACATGTTACCTCACTACTCTTGTGTTTTTTGTATTTCATGCTAAATACCTAATTATACCATAGAACCGACATTAGTTATATGGTAACATGTCACAAAAGTAATTAAGTTATGAATAAAATTTAGTACTAAAAACTTTAACAAATTAAAGGGAAGGCATATAATTGTTTGTTTAAGTATGTAAATTTTTAACCATAAGATCTCATGCGTTGTCAACTCTTTTAGAATTAATTAGTGTTGAGAAGAATGCATGTTTATAGTCCAAAAATGTACACGGTATTCGATTGTAACTTGAACACTAGATTTCTGCCATGAGACAATTGATGCACACATGATCAATATTAACATATGTAAAATTAAATTTAGAAAAAGAAGAAATATAGCGATAATAAATTTGGATTTAATTAGAATTAATACAATGTGGCATGGAAATTGAGAAGAAAGAGCAAACAAAGAGAAAATACACAGAATGCGAATCCCAAACTTTTTCAAGGGTGTAAATGAGAAAAACCCAAATCCCACCACCAGTAAGTATACACTAATAATAATAATAATAATAATATTATTATTATGTAAATTAAAATTTTTAAAAATAATACAAATATTTAGAGCTTCACAACTTCAGGAATATGAACCGGATACCTATCAATGCAATCGGTCCAAGGTCCATCAACCGGTGTCTTAATGCTTCTATTACACTTCCAAACTGCACTGTTACACTTAAATCCACTTCCAAATGCTATTTGCCAAACCCTATCTCCTTTCTTCATCCTTCCTTTTGATTCTATGTAATTCAGCTCGTACCATAGCGACGACGACGACGTATTCCCAAAACGGTGTAGTGTCATTCTCGAAGCTTCTACATGTTCTGCTGATAACTGTAAGTTCTTCTGCAATTCATCTATCACTGCCCTTCCTCCCGCATGAATACAGAAATGCTCAAAAGCTAGTTTAAAATCTGGAATATAAGGTTTCCATTTGGGATTAAATATTTTTCTTCCGATTAAAGTAAACAAAAACAAGATCTGCTCCGACGCCGGAAGAACCAACGGTCCGATTGTCGTAATATTTGATTTCAAAGCTTCTCCGGCAATTGCCATCAAATCTTTCGATAAATTAATTCCAACTTTCCCTTCTTTATCCTCCTCTTCATATACACACCGATACGCTTTGTTGTCGGCACCTTTGTGAGTCCTAACGACATGAACAAGCTTGTACTTAGCTCGCCATCTCTGAGACCGGCGGTTGGATAATAAAATTGCAGCGCCACCCATACGGAAAAGACAATTTGGAAGAAGCATAGCTCTTTCATTTCCTTGGTAATAATTAGGTGTTATAATTTCTGTGCTTACCACAACTGCATTTGAATTTGGATGAACTTGAAGAAGATCGCGAGCTAAGTCAATAGAAATTAATCCGGCACTGCAACCCATGCCGGAAAGATTAAAGCTCTTGATGTTGCTTCGAAGTTTATATTTGTTAATTATCATAGCAGAAAGAGACGGCGTCGGAGAAAAGAGACTGCAATTAACAATTAAAATATCAATGTCTTTAGGTTTTAGTCCTGTTCTCAGGAAAAGCGAATCCATGGCGGAGAAGATAACGAGCTCTGCTTCTCCTCTTGCAGCTTCCATAGTTGGTTTAGGAGGAATATAATGAATTGCAGGAGGTAAACAAGTTTCTTCACCAAGACCAGACCTCTCAAGAATTCTCATCTGAAATTCAACACTTTTGGGATTATCTTTCAAGATTAATCTAGAATGTTCCATGAAAGTAGAGAAAGGAACTCTACAAGTAACAGGAGGCTTATAACAAGCGTAATCGACAAGATAGATAGTTCTTGGCTTCGACATGAAATAAACAGTTGCTATAAAGATAATAAGAAAAGAAGAACAAAGAATTTGAACAAGATCAAAATGAAGAGAGTTCCAAAGATTTAAGATTTCATCTGGACCTAAACGAAGAACTTCGACTGATATAGCAGCCATAACAGGGATTAACAAGAGATAAAGAATGTGATTAACAAGATATTGATAACCAAGCTTAACATACTTAAGCTTAACGGAGTTTGAGAAATCAGGCAAGATTTGAGGCATTTTTTGTTGGTTGCTTATTGATACGAGAAGGAAGAAGAAGAAGAAGAAGAAGAAGAAGAAGAAGAAGAAGAAGAAGAAGAAGAAGAAGAAGAAGAAGAAGAAGAAGAAGAAGAAGAAGAAGAAGATGAAGAAACAGAAATGGAGGTGGTGGAAAGAAAGAAGAGGGTGGTGGAGATATAAAGGCAAGGGGACCGAAAGCAATGAAGAAGGCAGATGAGAAGATTAAATGAAAAACACACGTCACTCAACGCTCACTTAACTTCATATTAATTTTCTCTTCTTTCTTTTTCTTCCTTTCCAGTTGTAACTAAACACCCAACATTTACCAACTAGGGTTTTTGCTCTCTTCTGCCCAATTCTTTTTTTTTCTCTTCTTCTTAATTTCAAACAATATTAAATCACCCATATACACATATACTCATGTATTACGTACCCCAAATTATACACGTGTATATGTCATTTATATAATATTTTGCACCTTTTTTAAGCGAAATTGAAAGAATTACATGTAATATATATGGTTTTATGATTATTTGATTACATATCACTATAATACGTATGTCTTAAACTTTTTCTGTAAGGTATGTTATTATCTCAGCAGTTATTTTACAAATAATGTATAAATAGTTAAATAATTCAATCTAAGGAAGTTGTAAAATGGACCCACAGAAATGGTATAAATGCATGGAGCTAGGTGATAAAACTTGACCAGATTTGAGATCAATGAAAAGAAAAGGGACATTAACAAAAGGCTTCGACTAATCTTAGAATCAAGTATTTGACTCATTTCCCCAACTGCAACTCGACAAATTGTACAATCAATTAAAGCAATTTTAGGAAAAGAAAAGTCAAACTAAGCCTCCCTTTTCTGTTTTGTATCCCTTTTTTCACTTATTTTTTAGGAAAGGTTAACCATGAACCTAATTACTACTATTAGAATTTTTAAAACATTAATATTATAATTATAAATATTAAATTTATATTATCATGATAATCATATTTCATGAGTTTTTATGTTATTTTTTAAATATACATCTTTTTTATGTACATAATAATTATGTAAGGGCTTCTATATAAATAAATAAAATAATGTGTATGAAATAAATGTTTTCATATTTGTAAACGCACAAGTTGACGATATGGGTGCTTTGTGACTTTAAAAATAACTATAAAATAAAATATTTAACATTAATTGATATTGAAAGTTTATATTGTTCTGTTCAAGTATATTTTTTTTTAAGAGAAAATTATTAAATTATAATTACAATAAAATATTTGTATTTAATAACAAATAATTAAATGAAAGGAAACACAAACCTAATTTGTTTCATCACGCTCTTTAAGTTTATGAAAAATTTTGATTCATGTGAGTTAAAAGTTTCATTAAGGAAAATAAGCATTATTTGGGGCTATAAAACGTATCACACAACTCGTATGATGTGATTATCATTTTTTCTATTACTAAAGATTGGAGTTTGATTTGTTAAAAAGTTGTAATATGCCAGAATTTCAAATTCAATTTGTATCTTGCGTATTATATCCAATATTTTTTTTTAAAAAATATATATAATCATTAATTATTATGCATTTTCACATAAATTGCAATTTCGTGTCATTGTTTTCCGACACAAATATACTAATAATATTAGAATACTTTAATGAAATTTTTATTTCCAACACTTTTATCGTTTTCAAAGAGCAACGGCTTTGCTCTTTTTTCATTTAACGTTTCTACAATGTTTTTTGACTTCTTCATGTTCGTGTCCCAAATCCTATAAATTTTTCCTTTGTATTTTCACATTTTTATTGTATTTTACCTATTTTATCTTAATTTTCGTAATTAATATCATTTTATAACTTGCATTATTTATATTTTTTCTGAATTACATAGACATTTTTCCCTAAATATTTCCTACATAGTTGAGAAAAATGTAAAAAGTATAGGCGGTGAAAATCACTATGATGTATAAAATTTTTTACTAATAAATTTTATATGTTATTACTGCTTATCAAATAATAATAAAAATATTTTTTATAAATTATCAAACGAGTATCAACAATCACAATTAAATTTTTATCAAACACCAATAAAAATCAATTATCAGTTATCATATTAATTATTAACCATTGTTAAAACAAATAAACTCTAATTACTCAATCCCCTCCCCCCTAATTGTTTTATCAATTTACCTCTTGAACTTGCATAAGTTAATCAGTTTAACATATTTTTACGTTGGTCTTTTTTTTTCCAATGAAAACTGAGTTGGTCAGTTATTGTATGCTATATTATTACTATAAATGCACAAACATCCAAAAATGACCTAAAACTAATTATTCGACTTAGAAAATAAAAATTTTCATTATAAATTTGATTTGTAACCATTGTTAACTTCAATTAACTTAAAAGGCTAAAACTAATAAATTTATTTTTCAATTACATCTTAATAGTATAAAGTTTATTTTGGTGTGTTATTAATACACTTTAAACTTTCAATTTTCTTCTTATTTTGAATTCGGTATGAAAATGTGGAATAAAATTCTAATTTGGGTGAAATTGTTATATTAGTCACCATGGGGAAGGACCACTTTCAAATTTTTATTTTTTGATTTAGTTCAGAATTTAGCTATAGATGAGATTGTTAAAAAATTTATTTCAAAGTGATTTTGATCCGAAGTCCAAAATGTAGTAGAAATTTTAAATTTCCAATAGTTTAAGAGTCAAAAAATAACTTATGTCATTTAATTTGAGAATATGAAAGTTAAAGTATATTACTTTGACATTATATTTGCAAAAATACATTTATATAATGATTAATCTGGCACGCTGCAAGTTAAATGCCCCTATACAATTTGTATTGTCGGACCTAAATTCAAGATTTCCCTTAACATGCATTGATAGGCACTTATTTTGATTTCTTGAGCATGTGACCATACTTTGAAAGGAATACAAATTAATGTAGAAGTTAGAATAACGAACTGAGACTAGTAGTTGATCAGAAGACGTTCTTCTAAAAGCAAAATTTTTAAGTTAATTTTCACTCTTTTTTGTTTAATGATTATTTTTTAAAACATTGTTTAATTATTATAATTAGTCTTATAATCCCTTACAAAAAAAAAAAAAAAAGTATTTCTACCAAATATACAGTGCCAATATGAATACCATATAATATATAATACCATATATTAACTTAGTGACATGCTAATGAGCTGGCATAACTGGTTTGTGTGAATTAGATGGTGTTGTATCCATTTCTTTTTGTATTCTTAATTCTAGGGTTAAGTTGCTCACTCGATTTTTTCTTCTCTTTTAGTCTCCATACAGTCAAATCATATTATAATACTGCAAAAGGCTTCTTAAGCGCCATGGCACCAGCCCACATCTTCCCTTGGTACCATTTTATATACTATATTGATATTGAGGGTAAGGTTTGTAGTTGTATTGTATGCATTTTTTTTTTTTTTAAGAAATTTACTATTTTATGCTCACCCCCCACACACACATGTCAACATGTTCTTACCTCAAACATTAGTCAAATGCGTGTAAGGAAAACACCGCTTTGCCCCTTGACTGTTGAATGAAAAGCCAATTGAATCTCTAATCTTCATAAGATACTACTTTGATCCCGAAACTTTCCAAAATTTTGTCATATTGAAGTTTCACAACAATAATAATATTGAACCACAAAAAGAAATGCTAAAAAACCCAAAAAGCCCAAATCAACCAATCGAACCACAAAACCTCTTTTCTCTACCTGTAGAACAATTAAGGGATGGAAACTTTCGACAACCAACACCAATCCGCCTTCGATTTGGACTTGAGAAATTGATTTGATTATTAAAATAGATTGTCCATCCGACTGCTGCTTGGATTGAACTACGGAGGTTGATGGTGAGGGAGATCACGACAACAAAAGAATGAGTTCCTCATTTTCTTGATCATTCCTCTCTTTCTCTTTTTTGTTTTGTTAGGGAAAAGAAAGCGTTTCAAGAAAACTGAAGCAGTCATTGGTTTCTAAAACTTTTATTTTGGGGTGTTCCATTTGTCGACAAAAGAAAAGATTGCAGGTCTATTCTCTGTTGAGTTAATCAACAATTTGAATAACTATTTTTTTCACGTGGCAGATCGTATAAGTTTTTTAAATTTTAGAGATCCAATGTGTGCTTCGCAAAAGTTAAGGCAAAATGATAGTATATGAACAAAGTGTGTATTTGGCTCTCAAACATTTTGCCTTAGCTTTTATTCTGCTTTTTCATAGGAAATACAAAAGAACACTTGTTGCTGGAAAGAGAATATTCTTTTATTCCAACTTCACCCATATTAATATCTATTAACATTTAAAATACCTATTAGCATTTTACCAAAACCTCCTTTAGTCTTGAAACAAGTGATTTAAATTTCCATATAAATTTTAACATACACTTAATCTGCAAATTTGATTGAATATTTTTAAAATCTAATAACAACTAACTGTAAATAATTAACTTACGTCTCTAATTGAAATCATTTAAACTAATGTCTTATGTATAGAAATTTTTTAACAATTAATAATCTTTATAATTTATTAATTTCAAATCACAGAAAAAAAACTTAACATCCATGGAAACTTAACCCATAATACCAAGGATGTTAAATGAAAAAATTTAGGGAGGCTGAATAATACAAGCAATAAGAAATAGAAGTGGACACGGTAAATACAAAGGCAGGGTGATTAGTTCCAGAGCTATTCTTGAGATTAAAAAAAGTTATAAACATGCTTAAATTGGAAGTTGGAAAAACTGCTAATAGTTTAATTAATAAAATTATCATCCCAAATATTTTATGGGTTTTCAATTAACATGCTTAAATTAGTAAGAAATATTTAATAATTTGATTATATTATCCACAATTTTTATTGCGCTATTTTAAGAGCATAATTAAATAGAAATAGAAAAGAAAATTAAGGATTAATATAAATTTTTTGTTTAGGAGTGGAATATTTTATTTTCTAAAATATTGGATAGAGCAACATTGCATTTATAATAAGTCCTTGTCAGGTTGAAATGAAAGAAGTTTAATTTTAATTTTACAAAATATTATTATAGCTAATTGCTAAACAAACATTTAATTAAATCCTACTGTCTACTGATCACCAAACTAAACGACCGCCCTATAATAGATAGGATCACGATCTTTCTTTTTCATTTTAAAAAACCTTTGATTGATACTCCCCTCCTAAATTTATAGTGACATTCAAATTTCATATCATTTAAAAAAAAAAAAGTTAAATTTTGTTATGTATTTTTATGTTATTAAATAATTAAAATTTTTAATTTACTTATTAACTTTTAATCAATATTTTTTAGGTAAAAAAACAACTTAATCAACAACGATAATTATATATGTTATTTATTTGTTTTAGTACATCTAATCGAACACAGAAACATGAACTAAGAAATTAGAATTTAATTTTTGAAAATTAAGAAAGTTTAGTTTGTAGAATGATTCAAAAGGAATTTGTTATGAATATACTAGTTCTTGCCCACAAGGAAACTCTACTGAATTTCTTGTAAACATGAACAGGAAGTGGATTCTGGACCAACCGACAATATATAATTACCATCTTCTCCAATTTAATTTAATTCTATAATTGACTTCTAGTTTAAATAACTTGATGGATTCATGATCTAAGATAAAAGAAAAAAAAAGTTAAAAACTTGATTTTCCGACAAAAATTAAATAAAATAATTACTATGGTAAATTTGTATCATTACCTTGTTGTTTGACTTAAAAAAAAAAATAAATTAAAAATTACCAAAATATTAGGTCAATTTTTTTGAAAATTGACCCAATTTATTTAATTTTAGAGCAATAATTTTTTTTATTTTAATTTGAAAAATTGATTCATTATAATAATAATATATTAAAAATGATAATTAATAGTACTACTGTTTTACATATAAGCATAAAAAAAATATTGAACTGCTTTTATATTATTTTTATACGTATAAATTTTATATTAAACTATGTACAGATTTTTATATTAAAATTATACTGAATTCATTTTACATTTTTTTAATAAAAGATCAAACATATTATTAAAATTTAAAGAGTCCATTTTTCTTATTTTTTTCTTCTACTTCAAATTCGTTTTTCAAAAGTTCATTTCTCCACATTCTTATATTTGTCAAGATGGCGAGATATAACATATTTTTTTATATGGGAAAGATAAAATCTCCTCAAATTCCGAATTATTGATTAATTAACACATGTGAATAAATTGTTTGGACCATGAACGATATTGATGTATTTTCATAAAATTTTAAACTTTTTAGGGAAAGCAAACGCTTCTATTTTTATTATTATGCTGAACTCAAGCCATGCCGGCAAGAATTACAGAAGAAATTGCAGCTGCGATCGTAAACTCAAGCACGACCAAAAACATGTGGGACAGAAAAAAAAATTTAAAATGTTATTTGGATAAATAGAAAGAAAATAATATGAAAATGTAATTTTTTGTTTCAAAAGAAAGATTATATTAATATCCTATAAATATTTTTGCTAACCCTGCGTGTATCTTGCACACCACAATATATATTATACAATTCGCATTATTATTTTCTTTTTCTTTTTTCTTTTTTGAAAGGGCACAAATATCTATTCTTTAAAAAAAAAATTCACAAATAGCTACAGTGATTTCTGTTATTACCATATTACCAAACTTCTATTGATTTGCTGTGGTTTCATACAATTAGATCTCTGACTTTTTAATTTATTAATTGATAAGTGGATTAGTTTTTCATAATAGACACTTAGTTTTTATACGTCAGAATCTGTTAAATATATGGGTCTTTTCATCCAAAAATTACAAATTTTCCATGAGTTAAATTGAAAATTCAAAGAATTGAATCAAACTTTTTAATAACTTCAAAGGTACCTTTCTATTATTATTTTAGAAGAATTACAATTAGGTCTCTGATTTTCCAACTAGGTCATTATTATTTTAATATAATATTTATTTATTTTGAATAGAATACTCTCATATCCCTATATTTTAACCTAACCTACTATAAAAATAGATTTAATATCCTTCCGTCCACATTTTTCTCTCTCATCGTAATAATTATGGACGCCAATAATAATACCACTAGTTATTGTAATTACATTTAATTAATTTTGAAAGAAAATTATTTTTAAGTCTCTAAAAATTTAACCTAATAAATTTCTATATTTTAGCTAAAATAGGTCCATGTGATATTGATAATATACTATTAAGTCACTGTATTTTGATTATAATATACTATAAATTCTTTATGTTTTGGTTATAATAAGTAATAGATCTCTATAGTTTAACTAATACACCTAATTTAAATTAAATAAAAAATAAAGAAATAAAGAACAATTTTGAAAGAACAGCATACCGTCATAAAACTAGAAATTCACTGAAGTGAGATGCTGATTTAAAAATGTAATGAGTTGGCCAACATGATTAAAGTAAAAAGAGCAGTAGCAGAGATGAAGTAATAGGTGGGCATCCCTGCATTTTTCAGGCCAATAAAACAGTAATGGGTGGGTGCACGTGGCAGATGTTCAACCCATAAAAGGATCCCTTTATGGCAGTAGTTGGTTTGGTGTTGGGTAGCTCACGAAACTGTTTGCAAATTCAATTTCCCTCCACCCTCAACACTTTCCAGAACTTTCCAATACAATTATTCGCATTCATTATCAAATAACACACTACATTTCACTGTTTCATTATCCAACAAAATTTCAAAAAACTATATATATTAGCAAATTATTTCAATAAAACTATCCACTCAAAAACTTATAATTTTCCTCCTATCCATTTTCATATTTACCATTTTATTGAAATAATTCCAACTTTTCACAGATTTAAAATTAATTTATTTTATTTTCTTTTTTAAAATTATAAATATATGCGATTTATAAAAAATAATATTATCAAATTAATAAAAGTTATAAATTAATAGTATACAAGTTTTTAGATGAATAATACTTCATTTCCTTAACTTAGAAATATGAGTTTTCTAATATTTGTTAATTTCTTCAAATAAAAAATATGAGTTTTCTAATTTTTATTAATTTTTCCAAATAAACACTCAATTTTTTGTCAAATCTTTTTAAATTTTCCGGAAAAGTTAAATTTTCTCTTCTAACCTTCAGAATTGTCTAAGATGATAAAAAAATAAATATGTAATTATTTAATAAAATCTTAATTGAAAGAATAGATAATTGTTATAGTCATAAAAGGTGAATAGTTGTGTCTTACACAATAAAATCTTATCACGTCAATTCAATATAAAGGTGTCTTGGTGTAGTTGGTTATCTTGCATTTTAACATCTTTGAAGTCCTGGTTCGAATCCTAGTTTGGTCATTTTAAATTTTTACTGTGGTTTGATTTAAAATTAGATTTAATTAGTCCGGTTCAATTCGAATAAATCATGGTTCGTTTCAAATAAACCAAAGGGTATTTTTGTCATTTTGAAAAAAATTGACTTTTTTGTTGACTAACGGAAAAAGTGGACGGAAGGACCTGAGAGTCTATTATTAAAAAGTTAGCGACTAATTGATACAATTTTAAAAATAGAGGGACCTCCGAGTCTATTAGACCAAACCTCAGAAATCTAATAGTAATTACCCCTGATAATAATAATAATAATTTATACATTTTATTTAAATTACTTAATTATTTATGCCTTTAACTTTGCATCCAAAACTTTGAGGGTGGTTATTTATGCCTTTATCTTTGCATTTTGAACTGTATTGCACCTTGAATTTTGAGGATACTGGTGAAAAGTCCTCACTCCAAAATGTCTTGAACCCCGGTTTGAAAAGATACAAGTATTATTGGGGTTGGTAACTTTCTTTTTGGTGCTTGACTAAAGGTAGAAGATGAAGCTGGATCCTGAAAATTACAGTTTGATATACTTATGATCAATAATTTTTCTATACAATAGTTTGGTGTATTGGAAGTTTGTTACTAGTTTTATATGCATTTCATAAACATGTTGTAGACTCAATATGAATTAGCAAGTTAAAGTTTAATAGATTGACAATTTCATAAGCTGGTTGTAAACCGAGGAATGTGATACACACTCCATTAGTTTTTAAATGTGGGATGATGGATTTGTTTACTACACAAAAAGTGAACTTTTGTAATTATTCTTAATTTTTTAACATTATAAGTCAAGAAAAATATTTTTGCCCATAAAGTCATATTTTGACGCTTCTCTTATCTCCTAGTGGAAATTAGATTAAGATTTAAATTTATTATTTGTTATTTATCATTGTTTAATATAAAATTATTTTAACTGCGAGATAAAAATATTTTTTTACTAATAAAGTGTTGATATGAACCCTGAAGCAAGAGTAGAAAGTTGGATCCTTATTAAAACTCTAAAAGAGAAAAATTATGGGATTTGAGCTCAAGTCTTTGGGATCACAGTTTTATGGTTTACCAGAGTTGGATCTCTATAAATGAACGTCCGTTTCTTAAATGGTGTCATGAATATAAAAGAGGCCAATCTATGCTTAGCGATTACGCCCATTTCTGCCAATCAGATTTGGATCATTATTTCTAATTTCACATTGCGTTATAATAATATGCTACACATCCTTCCCTTATTTAATGAACTAGATGACCAATTCCAAGGTTAGTATTTTGATTTGTATGATTTATGATGTACGACTATCGAATTTGAATGACCGGTTCCTGCAAAATGTATTGAAATTGATTTACATAAATTAGTTTCATTTCTCCTTTTTTTTAAGATTTGATGCATTTTATAATTTCAGTTTCTTATAATAGAACCCTATAATTTTTTAACTATAATAAATATCTTACAAGTTCAAAATAAATTATTATTTTTTAAAAAACAAAATATATCCAATTAATATTTTCAAAACAGTAAACAAGATTCAATATTTCTCCATCTAATAAATAGGGAGAAGGATGTTCATGTTGCAGTATTGGACCTGAACCCTACTTAATTGTCATCTAAACAAAGACTCATACTCATATATAAGTGGTAAGTGGGTTGGGTATTTAGGTGTGTGGTTCTGACTTGCGGTGCCAATTATGGGCTCTTTTAATATACTTCTAATATTTGGGCTACAAAAAACCCAGTAAGATCAGATAATAAAAAGGTCATTGTAGCATATGTTCCCTCTCAATAATAAAATAATATAATTTTTAAAAAATTAATACAATAACATTTTTTATTAGTAAGTGATTAAATTAATACTTTCTGTTTCATTTTTTTTTATTCTTCTTCTCTTCCCTCCTTCAGTTTTATCTTTTTTTTTCTCCTTCTTTTGTTTGATCTTTTTCTTCTCCTTATTTTACTTTGATTTTACATCTTAAATTTATAGATTATGTCTTCTCTTCTTCTATTCAAAATTTTCAGATCTGATAATATATATATCACAATTTTTTTTTTAATTTTTTAGATTTATAACTTTTGCTAGTATATCACAATTTTTTTAAATTTTTAGATTTATAACTTTTTCTATCACAATTTTTTTCTTTTTCTCTTTTTTTTTAATGTTGTCTTTCTCCTACAATGAACAATTATATATATATATATATATTGTTTTTATAGTTTCATCTTTTATTTTAAAAATTAAATTATTTTTATTAGCATATTTTTAAGTTTTTAATTTACTTAGATTTTATTTTTGACATTTTTTAAAAAATAATCCTCAATATAATTAATTTTTAATTCTAAATAGAATATAACTCTTTATAACTATAAAAAGGCTACAAATAATTTTTAAATAAAAATAAACTTAATTATTTTTAAATTAAAAATTAAAATATAACTGTAACACCTCACTCTTATATCCTACGTCATAAAAACGGCCATTTTTTTTTTTGACGTAACTGTGTTGCGCTACCTCTAAATATCTTACCAATCTATACATATACTTACAAGGACTTGCATCACTGTTCAAATAACATA